>VXBX01009614.1:184550-242368 GCA_013400415.1 Scytalopus superciliaris | reverse complement strand
CGCTCACAGACCGGCCCTCACGGCTCAGCCCTCACAGCCCTCACAGCCCTCACAGCCCTGAGCCCTCACAGACCAGCCCCCTCAGCCCTCAGAGCCCTCACAGACCAGCCCCCTCAGCCCTCAGGCGGGGCCGCCGCCGGTGTGGGGAAGGGCCCCTGTGCGGGGTGTTCGATGGGTGTTGTCGCGGTCCGGGGCGAGGAGCCGCAGTTTGGGAGTGACAGCCCGGGCGAGCCCCGGGGCGGGTCCCGCGGGGGCCGTGAGGGGGTGCGGGCCCTGCCGTGTGCGAGCGCTGCGGGAGCGGGGCCTGGGCCCAGAGGGGAGTCCCATCAGCGCACATCCATAGCCCAAAGGAGAGCCCCGGAGGGTCAGGCAGTGGTGGAATCACAGAAGGGTTGGGGCTGGGGGGGCTCTTACAGACCATCGGCCTCCACCCCAGGGCAGGGATCCCTGCCCCGGTCACCCAGAGCCCGGCCCGGCCCTGGGCGCTGCGGGGCGGCGGGCCGGGCCGGGAGGGACCCGCACTCCCCTGGCTGCTGCCACAGCACAGGGGCAATGGCCATGAACTCAGTTCCACCTCAGCAAGGGGAACAGCTTCTTTACACCGGGGGTGTCAGAGCGCTGGGACAGCCGCCCCGGCACGGCGTGGAGTTTCCCTCTCTGGAGAGGTTCCAAATCCACCGGGACACGTTCCTGTGTCACCTGCTCCGGGTGACCCTGCCTGGCCTGGGGTTGGACTGGGTGATGGCCAGAGGTCCCTTCCAACCCTAACAATTCTCTGATTCTATGAAATCTTCCAAGGAAAGAAAAAAAGGCAGTTATTCCTTGCACCAGTCAGGCTTTGGAAGTCAGCACGGTGCCTCTCCACAGGCACGAATGCCTAACCCTGAGAGGGGACATCACCAGCACAGCCCAGGGAGCAGTTCAGAGAGGCATCTCCTCTTAAAAAGTCTCCAAGGTGCTCTGTAAAAAAAGCCAACAATCCAAACAGTAACAAAGAAAACGAGGAATAGCCTCACAGGAATAGGAGTTCCAGCGACTGTAGAAATCCCAGCTAAACTAGTGGTGCTTTGCTGGGTAACTTATTTCTTTAAAATCTCTTGGTTTACATTGTTTCACACCCCATTTGAGGAAAGAGTGTGAGGACTTGACTGCTACAGAACAATATACAGAACATTTCCCCCAGCAGAAGGTTATGGATCATCTGAAAATTTATTAATGTGATCCTGACTGCAATCTTTAATTTTTCTGTTTAAAATGTAGCACAAGTATTGCAGTCTTTAAAGGGCTTACATATTCCTCAAAAGAAAAGAGAACTGATTAGTACCTCCTGTTGAGTTTATCTTTTTTAATAAGTACCCACAGTGTGACAGAAACAAACTTACTTATTTTCAGAGATTAGGAATCAAAGCCTGTCCTCTTACATCACTGTGTGTACAAGGATAGCAGTACAACTCCTTGACAAGCTCCATAGGATCCCTTATCTTACACTTCCGATGCCCTAAGAGAAGAAGTCATATGTTACATTTGAAAAGTTCAGTAGATTTGAACTCTAACAGACTAACTATTTTGAACAGATATTGAATTTTTGGCATCAAATGATGTTTGATGTCACTACCAGTGAGTTGCCTACCTCAGGACACGTTAGGAACCCAAATCCAGTGCTTGGAGAATTATGTACTTAAGACAACAGCATTTGGCAGAACTCCCCAAGTCTGTGGTACAGACTGTTTGACACAGGCTTGATTGAAATATGTACATTTAATATCCCAGATCTAAACACTTCGGAAAGGATGAATAGTGAAATAAAAGTTGCTAATAAAAACACTGACAGATTCATATCTGGAATCTATTTTAATAGATACATTAAAGGCAGAGAGCTGACATCCGTTCCTTCTCAACCCTCTTCTCAGTTCATACAGGATATATTTGGGACTTGTTTGTGATCTAAGTTGTTTTCTGACATCTGATTAAATATTGAAACATGTCAGGCCCCAATTAAAGATGACCCAAGGCAGCTTGTGCATCAAAGCAACACACAATTTTAACTATAGCAATGGCTATTTTTTCATACATCAGTACAGTTCATTTCTATATATAATGGTTAAAAGGTTATTGGGGAAAGGAGTACCAGAAAACATTACCCTGCTGTGCTTGTGACTATTGGCCTTTTCCACTGTTTTCGTATTTCTGCTATAGGATTTTACTCTTGGCTTCTCTTCTTTTCTCCTTGTCCCCCAAAGAGAAGATCACAGATATAAAGTGAGATGTTGTTAAGTGTTTCTAAGGTTAATTAACAGCAGCTAAAACATCAGAAGATAAACGTTACGCTGTTGCTAGCAAAGCAAAGACCCCAGCAATCCCAATTCCTCCATTTAATACTTCAATGTATAGTCACTTGGACTGGGAGCTCGGAACATGCCTGTGCTCCTGCATCATGAGGGCAAGAAAATCCTCTCATTAATCCGGATTGGAAAAGCAGACTGATGCTGAACAGGAAGGGGCAGGAAGAGCCAGATGGACATTGGCTGCTTTCTACTCATTGCAGAAAAAATGTAATAAGTTTCGTGACTATTTCTGGGTACAACTGAAGAACCAGATGTGAATTTTGATAAAAATATCCTATGGTACAAAACTGCTACAGGTCCTGATGCCAGGCAAGGTCAGGTGGGGGGTGTGAATTAGTCTCATAATTTCTCCATCTAAGGACTGAATGTACAGATGTGGAAAGACAGTCTGATAATGGATCAGATGCTTTACTAAAACATGACATTATAGATACCTGGATAGTACACAGATCTATTTTGTTCTCTGCCACTTACCAGCACTTTTAACAGCATGCTGTATAACAATATATAGAGAACAGTGTTTCTGAGGAGCAAATCCAAATGTTCTGGGGTACCAATAAAATAGATTTTACTTACAGTGAAGTTTATGTTTATCTTCTGCAGATCTGTCTTTTCTATCCAGTCTCCCTTATGCCTCCCTGGAAAGGGAAGTCAGACCCCTCACCTCAAGAGCACTGGAGTAAGCAGTGCCCAAGGCTGTGCCACATCATATGACATGGCAGAGAATATTTTACTAATCAGGACTATAAGGTTCTTAGCTCTGCTTAGTCCCATGTCTACAGATCTTGCTTAAAAAACAATACAAAACAAAACAAACCCCAAAACCACCAAACCAAAACCCAAAACCTCCCACAAACTTATCAAAAACATTTAGCCATCTTCACTGAGATAAAGAGACCACATTGCTAAGTTCTGTACCAGCCCAGAATATCAGCCTTTTTTGAGGAAAGAAAAGAAAAAAAAGAGGAAGAGATTACTTGAAATTCGATTTCCACTTTTAAGGGAGACAGGCTGCGACAGGGGAAGGAGGTGCTGCAGTTGGATGGCTCCGTTCCTCGACTGCCCTGCTGGACCTGGCACTGTCCCACTGGGAAGCAGCCTGTGGTGTCTGTAACCACGACACAGCACGAGCCAAAATCCCAGCACGTGCCCTGTGGCCAGTTACCTGCTCCAGTGACACATTCCAGGTGACTGCTGGATTCCTTGCTTATTTCTGAGCGTCCTTGGAGCGAGTCAGACCTTGCCCCAGGTGGGTTTGGCTGGCACGTCTTGAGGCATCTGCTCCAAGGTGGGCAGTCAGGGGGACTCTGACAAAGTCCCAGTCCAATATGATGGGGCTGCAATTTGTGTCACTGGAAAATAAATGAGGTGGGGATGGCCCCTGGGTGCAGCAGTCAAGTGATAAGCTAAATCTGCCATAATGCAGCACGCTTGCCTCTGGAATATTTGAGCAGGTTATGCAGAGGCATGAAGGGCTTCTTAAAGCCAAGGAAGGATGCCTTTATGCCATTTTTTGGTTTTTTAAGCAGTATCTCTAGAGCCTCACCCTGAGGAGATGGTTAGCTCTGATGTGACAGATTGGGATCACTGGGAGTGAAACAATTCCATGTACTGTACAAAACCTGACAACAGCCATAATGCCAGCTTTACCAGTTTCCAGACACTCTGGATAGGTAATTGTTTTCTTACCTTTGGGGATTTTAAAGATACCACAAACATGGCATTTGCCTCAGTACCAAGTCACAGAGATATTTTCTCTACCAATGATCCAGAACCAGTATTCCCCTCCTCTTTTCTAAACACAATTCTGAATATAAAGGCTGAAAGTCAGGCATCAAAATAATTAGCCAGCAAACTATTTCTTCCCATCTGTTAACCTCTTAAGTCCAATCAAAGGAATTAAATGAAATACCTCCTTGTACATACTGCTGGACAGGGTCACCTGTCACATGGCTCACAACACTCAGAAGAGCCAGGCCTAAATCAGTTAGGTCAGACTACCAATAGCTGTATGTGCAGCCCTGCCCAGCAACCATCAGAGGAGTCACAAGTGGAGTGGAGAGCTGCAATTCTCACAAAATGCAGGTAACAAAATTACTGTAATGATAAATATTCAACAGCAGATTTATGCACAAATATGATTTTTTTTTCATTCTCAAAGACCTAAGAGAACTAGAAAGAATATAGGAAAAATTAAGTTTGGTTTAAACAAATGTTACCCGGATCTACAACAAAAAGCAACATTTCTTTAAGAATCAAAGAAATCTTTATACAACATTTCTCTGTAGTATATGCCTCCCCCACATCCTGATCATGCAGAAAGAGAGGGACTGTGGGACATTTTTCCCATGACTGCATTGCAGTGAAGGTGACCACATGCATGTTGTATGTAACATACATCTGCTCAGGGGACAAGACCCATCTGACTGGCAGGATCCTGTGGATAATGGATGTCTGCATTAGAGCTTCTGTGGTTTGTTTCACAGAAGTGAAAAAGGAAAGCTTCATTTTCCTCTCAGCAGTGGGAATGTGCTGGATTGTGAATGGATAGCAGATTACATACATGGATTACATACCATGCATACTAGCGCTCTGCATGCCTTTCTTTCCTTTCCATCTATTCTTCCCACAGAAATTCAGTTTCAACAGCTTTGAGGGAGGCGTCTCATGAAATGCTGATTTTTTAGAACGGGCTTTTCCATCAGTGACCTTTACAAGAGGCACATTGGCAAGAGCAAAATTGCTTTTCTACAATACTTGCTGTCCCAGATGCTCACACCATCTCATGAACCAAATAGGATTTGTGATCTCACTGTGAAATAAGTACAACATTAAGTAGGTGCTCCACATTTACTCCTCCTATACTACTCTTGTAAGAAATAGACAGGCCTTCGACCAAATGTAAACTCAATGCCAAAGTCCTTAACATAATCATTAATTTAATAAAGTATATAAATAATCAAGGAGTTCAGTTGTTTCAAAGCACTTGTGCTTGAAAGAAACTACAGCACAGATGGCACTAAACAAAGAGCTCACTCCTGCTCCAATTAAAAGCTAGACTCTGACTCCCATAATTGCAGACGGAATCACTCCCAGGTATATTGAGAGAGGAAGATCCCTTGCAGCTCACACAGATTTTTGAAGTGCTGGCTATAGCTAAGGCAAGTATCTGACTTAAGCAGCTGAACTGGAAATGCTGACTGTCTTCTTGACACGGAAACACTCTCCTGCATCTTCACTGAAGTGCACACAGAATTCAAGTCAGGCAATTTCTAGAAATCAAACAACCTTTTAGTACTTTCACATCTAAGCGAGGCAAAACTCTGTAATGTGAAAACACAGATGAATCCTTAGAATGTATTTTACCCACTGAAGTATTTTTCGGTTTCAGTGGGCATTTGCATGTATTTGCTGGGATTGATAAAACAAATTTCTTTCTATTTAAATAAATGTTGCAACCTACTGTTCACATGCAGAAAAGGAAGCACGGTGAGAAAAGCTGGAATCTTACCATTGGCATTAGAGAAAAAGGTGCCAGGCAGTTTGCAACAACCAGAGTTCTTTGCCTATAAAATGCAGAACTAAAGCATGTAGTATTATGTGTAACATCATGTCACAGTTGCCAGGGTTGGTTACAGGCAAAGGCAGCAGATTGCTGAAGGGGGAAAGGGAGAGGAGGGGTGAGAAATAGCCGTGCTCTCACTGCCTCCTTTGCCAATAACAAAGCCCTGAAAATCAGGTTGGCTCCTGCTGCTGCAGCAATTACAGAATCTATGGGACTGTGGTGGGAACTGTTATTCCCAAGAGCAGCAACAGCTTCCATTCCCCTTCCCCAGCAGCAGCAAAGCTCTTTCCTCCAGCTCTCCCTCTCAGCCCACTCCTATTGCTTCCCCACCTGAGCAAAATTTCAGTTCTGCTTTCAGGGCTGAGAATCCAGATGTAATGTTTGCCATAAAGAAACACAACAGCTTGAAAGGCATTTGCTACAGTACAGCCCTGAATGAAAAAGCTAAAGTTTTTAGTCTACGTGTTGCCTTTTTTAGTCTAAAAAAGATAAAGGCTTTTGAAATGGCAAAATGGAAAACTGTACCATGAGTTCTTGGTATAAAACCATGTTGAACAATATCAAAATGCATGTTTACATGCAGGGGATTTTTAATATTTTTTTTTTCACCAGTGTTTAAAATACTGAGGTGTGGCATGAGAAACCAGTATTAGATGTGTAAGCTGTATGTGGGTAAAACACAGGAAAATATCTATGGCTTAAAATTATGGAAAATTAGTTATTCTAGAGCTTGTGGAAAGTACTGGACTGACAGTCCTAGCAGTATGTAGACCCAGGGAACAGTGTTCCCTTAGCATTCCCAGGTGTACACTTCAGCCCTGCCTGAAGTGAAAGGACTGTCTCCTGATGAACATAAGCAGGTTTCCATGGTGCGTTTTGTCTCATGAAATACTAAAAATATTGTGTCACCCGTTCTGTGTCGAACACAAACAGCCACGGGGAACTACATTTTGTGCAGGTGCTTAAATCCTAAAAACGTATTATCACTTCTTATCTGAGCAGGATTTAAACCAGCAGCCCAGAAGTTATTTTATTGCAACAGCAGTAACTTTTACTGCAGTTTCTACTACATCACACAGAAGGATTGATCCTGTCCAGGGACTGCACACTCAGAGCAGACGAAGAAAACCCAACAGATGATACAACAGTGGGACCAAGTTAGCCCATGGAAAAAGCACTGGGTACCAGACATCAGCCTCCAAGTACCAGCCCCCTGCGACCTGTCCCCCAGGTCCTTCAGGTTCCTCCCCAACATATCATCTTATTTTTCACTGATTTTCTCATGAGACGGATAAGCCATTTCCAGTTTTGATATTTGAAGAACTTGGAAAATACTGTGTTACTTGCTAATGGTAAAGGTATGGAAAGGAGATAATTCCCAGCATGATGGCAGATGAGGGTGTTGCTTTTAAAAATTTAATCACTTGGCACTCAGGAATCTCGGAGCCTCTTGACTCTACAGTTCATGCTGAGCTGAAACTCTTTTTATCTCTAGCATATCTTTTGTAAGCTCCAGGATGCTGAAAATCAAAAAGTAAAGAAAAATATTAAGTCTTTTGACATACTTTGCTTTGCAGTCTTAAAGAGTAAGTAGAATACTTAAGCATTTAGTTTGCTTAATTGGAATTTATATGTTCAGCCCACCAATGCTCTCATTAAAATTTAGCCTCTCAAAATGAAAGTTAATGGCAATATTCTTTTAAATGGAGGTTATCAAAATGGTTGTGGAATAAAGCCTTATAAATAGACTGGAGCAGGAAAAACACAGATTAATACCAAGAACATGTTCCAAATAACAATGCAGTAATGGATTGGTGTCACATAGACTTTTAAATACACTTTTGTTATGTTTGGCTTTACAATAAAGATAAGATAAAATGCTTTCCCCTTGATTAAATTCAGAGATAGTCCAACAGAAGTACAAGACACCTTTGTAATACAGAAAAATCATTCAGACACTGTTATCTCTATTCAAAGCAGGAAGAGGGTCCCACAGTCCCCCTTCACTGTTACAGGTGAATGATGCTTCTGTATAAAGTTACCTCTTATTGAAAATACAACTTACCTCAAGATTAACAGTTGGGTTCAGAAAGGCAGGAGCAGTGTAAACACAGCACACAGCCAGATGCCAAAGCTGCTCAAACAAGGAGCACCTGGAAAGCAGCAACCATTATGTCTCAGTGTCACGCTACAGTTCAGGTCTGGTACAGTCCCATCTACACCACCCCACAGAGGTGCAGCAAATTCCAGCAGCTGAACCATAATTGCATTCAGCTGCTCAAAAGGCATCACTGGTCAGAACTGCCACTTCCAGTTTAACATCCACAGCTCCAAAGAGAAGTGTTTCATAGTGTGGTACTCCCTAGGAGCTGGAACAATGACCAAGAAGCTCAAGAATTCAGGTTATCTTTACCCAGAAAACTCCTCCCTTTGGCATGTCTCCAGGAGGAACAGGTAACTCCTGGGAGGGTGCTGGGTTGAGAGCACCTCCCAGGTGCTTCTGGAAAGGTCTGCTTTAATTCCAGCAAGGGCATCATAGGAATTTATTTCCCCTTATTCCTGTTTTAGCACTTCAACTTCTCTCTCTCTTCTTCAACAGCTTATGTCTCTCTGGTGCCACAGGAAGCAACAATATTTGCTGTCTGATAGGGATCATTTCTCCACATTGGCTTGACTATGTGCACACTAATTGTAATACATCCATTGACACTGCCAGTGTAACTTGCCCAGTATAAACTGCAGTATGGAGAAGTAAGAGGTTAAAGCTCTGAAGCACAAGTTCTAACAGGCTTTAATTCCAAAGAGGATGGGGACAGCAGGAAAAAACATTCAATGGGTCCTACAGTCTGGATAAAGATCCACCCCAGGGTCACCTCCTTTCCCACTTGCAGCTCTGCAAATGATGTTCTGTTGTAGGGAAAGTTTGTGCCTTGAAGGTCCAGAGACGGAGAGCCCTGCCTTAAATTTGGACAGAGAATGTAGGAAGGAAGGAGAGGGGAAAGCTCACTGTTTCAGACTCCATTGCACATGAGTTAGTTCTCAACATTGTCTAGTGCTCCCAGCAGCAGAGAGCTGCTACTGCCACCTGACAGTCTTCCTCCATTACCTCATGCTGTGGGTAAATCCAACAACATGCTGGCTGTTTGTCTTGGTCAGGCCTGTGATCTGAGGTGTGCCTGAGAAAGCTGATTAGTAAATTGGCTGTAGCCCACCTTCCCAACAGAGGTGTGATCCTGGTGGATGCTGTGACACCCCACTGGTGTGTGCCCTTCCCCTGAGCAGGAGGAGGGAGTGACTCACCACCCGGAGCCGTGGGTTGCACCTCCTGGGTGGACCCTGCACTGCTCTGTGTGTCCGGGGGGCTGGCCCTGACTCCCTCCAGCGCCAGTGCCAGGCTCTGGAGCTGGGATGAATCCAGATGCTCCCGCTGTGAGCCCGTAACCATGGCGGCATTTTCAGGGCCCAGGTTTGCTATTTGTTCTGGGGACAATGCCTGGGAGGAATAAAAGACAGAAAAATTGGTTTAGGCTGTCAATTACAGAAGGCAGGTAAGGAATCAGAAGTCAGTGCTGTCTTGCATTTGGAATGAGGGACAGTAGCCTTCAACATTGTGTTGCTATAAAAGAGCTCAACAGAGCTTAAAAAAGTCCTCTGTATTCATTTGCTTCCCTGACCACTCATCTATCTTTCACCTTTCCCTTTGATGCTGGGAGCTGACAGCTTGAGAAGCTTTCTATGCCAGCACTGTATTGGACACTTCTTCAATATATTGTTGGAGATTAATTTTCCAGCCATTTCTTTTCTGATTTGCTCAAAGACTGATGGCATTGTGCATCCTCTTGTGTTTTCATTTATTTCCTCTTACATCTGCTCCTGAGCAACCTCACTTGAACCTACATTCGACCTTTGATTATACTTAGCAGTAGAGCAATGAGATGAAAAAACTCCATGCTTTAATCTCATTATTCAATTTTCTCTTCTAGATTGAAAATCTTCCCAGTTTGGTCATATTAAATTTAAAAATTAAACATGGCAATCATAATCTTACAGTAATTATATCACAGAGCAATTAACCAGTGTGTAAAGCCTGCATTATTGGGCATGCTGGATTGCTTTGATTCTAGTTAACATTCTGCAGTCACAAGCATTTTAACCCTCCTACACAACAAGCCTTCTTTCCTGCAACGATTCTGCATCCAGGTTCTACTTTGAAAAGACAAAATTCCCTTTCTAAGTAGGTCAGATGATGGAGCAAATCCTTGCCCATTTTTCATTGTCTGCCGAATGGTGAGCTTGTTTAAACTGAGCAAATTCATGTAAATACCTACAGGTCCAGACATTTTGAACTGAGCTACCTCTTAACTCATATAAGTCCATAATACAATGCAATTTTTTCAGAAATAAAAATCTGAATAATGCATACAGTTGCAAAAGGAAGCCATACAAAACCTGTGTAAAAACAAAAATCTGCTTTGAATCTTTCAAGTACAGAAAACTCCTCCAAAAAGGTGCCCTGTTACTTGTTAAGCACTTTTTGTACTATCATTACCCCTCTTACTGACAGAAATGTATGCTATTTGATAGAAACTCTACAAGATGCTATAGATCTGTTTTTCAAAGGAATAGTTTCACTAAGGACATTTCAGGCTTATCTAAACTGTCAGTGGTACTGTGCAGAACAGGAGTTTTTCTCTTTTATGGGAGCTGACACAGTTAACTATCTGTTTAGCTCATCTGCCCATAAGTACATTGCTTGCCTGAGCATCTGGGAGAGACCAGCCTAGGCAGAATATTAATCTTGTCACTAAGTCAAGTAAAGTCTGGGGCAATGATCTCAAGATCCCTGTTCTAATTTCTGGTCCACATTCAGAGCTGCTGTAATTAGATGTAATTCCTTCCCGATCTGTATCTGTCTGTACAATCTGTTTTGTCAGAGCTAACTCAGTAGAATGCTTCCAGATTTTAGGTTAATAAAACAGCTCTTACACAGTCAGCAGGGAAATCTGTAGCTGTTATAGCACCCTTGCAAACGTTAATAAACAGAGAAGAACCCCCAGATTTGAATACAATATTGATAGAGAGTCCATTCCATGCTTTCTGACCTTGGAGAAGAACCCCCAGATTTGAATACAATATTGATAGAGAGTCCATTCCATGCTTTCTGACCTTGGAGAAGAACCCCCAGATTTGAATACAATATTGATAGAAAGAGAGTCCATTCCCTGCTTTCTGACCTTGGATCCCTGCTTTTTCTTTGGGATGCATCCTGAAGAATAAATACAGCTTGCCCAGCATATTTCATCACAAGTACAGATGATACAGCTGAAAGTTAATGTTTCAGATCCTTTATGGTCTCACTTAACAGACCATAGAAAAATTTTTTGCCGAAACCCAAACCCTATAAATCAGTGCTGCAGCTTATTTATACTGGAGTAAAAATGATAGAAATTTAGTCATTTCTTCATAATAGACCTCTTACCTGGAAAGTTTCAGGAGGTATATGTCTTACTGCTGCTGGCTGGAAATACGGCATCAAGCTTTTATCAAAAGCTTTTAATTCATCCTCATTCAAACCACCTAAAAAACCCAAACCACAGGAACAAACCTCAGTTTAATGTCCTTTTTATTATTTTTTTAAGCTAATACAGATTTTAAGCATTTATATAAAATATCTAATAAATGGTTTATTCCAGGGCATTATAGAGAGAGATGTTGGCTCTTTTTTTGTTTTGTTTCTTTGATTATCTCCCAACATTACAAATCATCTGACCTTAACCATTGTATGGAATGTACTCTACCCAAGTTATTTTATCTTGGAAAAGGGAATGATAAAAGCCAGTAAAATAATAAACAGTGTTATTAGGGAATGCTTATTCACAGGCTCTTCTGATGCAAGATTAGGGCAGCACTGGGAGTTACTTCTTCACCCATTAGGTAGTTCCAGTGTGGAATTACTGGCACAGGCATCGGGGATGCTAAAATTTATGGGAGTTCAATGTGCAGTTGAACAATCACAGGGAAACAAATCCATGAATAAAATGGTGTGTGACCTCTGGCTCAGGAAGTCTCTGAGGCTGTGAGAGCACTCTGGAGAAGCATCCCTGGAGGCCAAGCCTGCCCTTTTGCTCTTCCCTGGGCAGCCTGTTCTTTCCACTGCTGTAAGCAGGATGGCTGGTTGGCACTGCTCTGACCCAGTCCAGCCACTCCTGCAGCAGCCTGGTGCAAACAGAGGGAGTGGGTCTGGAATCCTGGTTGGTTTTGCCTTCCTTGATTTACCCTTTCTGACTTACAGGACCCAAGTGATTTCAGGATGTGCTCCCCAAGGTCAGTTTGATGGGATGTAGAGAACCCTATGGAGAATCACACGGCTTTTCCTTAGTGCTAATGAAATTGCTGGATGTCCATCCCTGCAGGTGACTCCTCTCTGAAAGAAATGTCTTTTGCCAGTCTAGAAAAATTCACTGCTACATGAACCTGTCTGTTAATGCTTAATAACAATGCTTCACAGCCAACACCATCTGGAGCCTGAATTCTCTTACCTGCTATAGTACCAATTTCCTGTAAAACAGAGCCATTCCAGCTGCTAGCAGCACCAAACACAGATTCTGTCATCTTCTTAAACTGCCTCAGGACAGGGGTGCTGCAAAACAACTGGCCAGTTCTTGCAACCACAGCACTGCAAAAGGCAACAAGGTCAATGTTACATGCTGCAGTCACGTGCAGTACTAAATTTGCCTGGAATATACTTGGTCTGCTCTAAGATGACTGTTAAACCCATTTTCAATTTAAAATACATGTACACAAATTGCATGCAAATGTTTAAGGCTTTGAGTAAAAACCTGGATTTCTCAATGCAATACTTATTGGGATATAAATACTTATGAGATATAAATGGCAGAGGAAACCTAAAATTGAACATGTTTTAAACAACTGCTGTACACCTTTTGTAACACTTACTGTCTTTGTAAAAACATTTTAAATGAAAATGGTATCCTTTGGGCTAGGCTCTGAAAACCTTGACAGAGCAAAAAGGGCACAATAAATTTTATTGATAGAGATACTAATAAATATTGCATTAAGTATAAAATGCAGTACCTGAATTCAGCAGTCCTTATGGACATGATTTCTGTGGAGTTCAAAGCACAGAGAATAGTTCCTAATCCAACTAAATCAAAGCTTTTTAGTGTGCTGATGGTCTGGCCAGAGTCTTCTAGAAAACCTTCTAAAATAGATCTTGCCTACAAAAGCAGTAAGACAGTATGCATGAACAGAGTAAATATAATGGAAAGTTTGTTACTAGAAGCTTAAGATCCTGCCAGAAACTCTGGGGCATAAACCCCAAACCTCCCCAGTGTATGGCCATGGCCTTCAGGAGGAGCACTGTCACCACTCATATGTGACACTTAAACAGGGCACTGCTACACAACCACTTCCCAACTGCAAATGGTGTGAAAACACTCTGTACCTCCTCTGCCAGGTCACACGGAAACCTTTCACTAGGAGAAATGGGCATTGGCTGGGGCAGCAGGAATGCCCAATCAGTTAAATTGCTAGAAGAAAACATAAAATGGGATCAATATGCAGTTTTTGTTTTAATACTTATGTCTTATTTAAGTGTCATGTACAGGTGGTGAGTTCAGGTATGAATTAATTTTCAGGTATGAAAGGGATGTTGGTTTGCAAGCCAAAGTAATTCAGAACTGTGCTCATCCTAAACCAACCATTTAAAAATTGTGAGTCTAGCTCAAGCCTGTCACCAAGGCATCCTCCAAAGTGAGTGAAAGAAACAAGCAGCTTCCAAGATTTCCTGCTGAGACTCAAATAACTAGTTTTAAGTAGCTGCCTGACTTTTACACAGCTGAAGTTAGGAAGGATCTCTTAGCTGTTCTTACTGACAGCAGGGAACCTCAAAAGCAAGCTAAATATAAAATATAAAAATTGTATAAAATCCTCCCAAGTGCTTCTTTTGGATGGTGGTCTTCAGAACAAGAATCTATTACAGACATTTGTGATATTCTACCCAAACTGCCACCATGCCAGCATCTGTGCCAGCACAGAGCCCTGATGGTACAGGCCACAAAGGCACAAACACACTGCCAACTGCATATGCAAATAAAAGCTTTTAACTCTTGCTATCAAAGTCCCATTGACATAAGTAGAAGTTATTCAAGGAAGATGAGAGGAGCATATTAACAGGCTCCTAGGGCAATGGGTGCTGGGGTTGGGAGCACACCACCTCTTCAGTGATTACTTTAGCCAGGAAGGACCAGCAGCAGTGACTCTTGCAGGGCCAGTGTGAGAGGAGCTGCTGACCTCTTTCCACTACTTAGTGGGCAAGTGCTAAAGAACACCCTGTCAGCACCCCAATTACAGTGATTGATGTCCTCAGGGCAGCCAGCAGCCAGGCAGACACCAGTGCTGACCGACCTGCCCACTCTCACTGGGGTCACAGAAAAGCAGCAGGGAGCAGTGTGGAGCTCTGCATCTGTTTCCTAGGCGATTCCGGGACTTCAGTCCCAAGGGGCCTGAATCCAGAGCTTTTCACTGGGAGCACATTCAGTGAGATACTTGCCTGGGTAAGAGTCCACTCAGTTTGCTGACTCAGTGCAGAAACGGTGTCGATGGAATGCAAATCCAGCTCTCGGATTTCGTGCTCGGTGAGCGCCAGAGCGATGCGGCCCAGAGAAACCACATGGTAACTCCTCCAGTCTGGCAGAGATCCCCAGACCTTTAGAAGAGATTCATTAAAGTCTGTAAGGTCATTGTGAGTCTTCCTCTATGTACACCATTCTCAAACTCCTTGGTTTCAAAGTCCCCAAACCTGCAGTATCTCTCCTCACACACGGAATGAGGAGCTGAGGTATTGTGAAGGTTCTTGAGGTTCTACACCAATACAGTTTATGTAAAAATGCTGCAATTGTTACAGCTTGGGCTTGTTGATAAGTCAGAGCAGGGGCTGATGGAAGTGTGGCTGTAGGAGCAAAACCTCTAAAACCAATAGAAATGGGAATCTGTGCCTAGATCCACACTGTTACACTGCTACCACAAAAGCAGCATCTGGACTTCCCAGCCTTCTACCCAGCTGCAATCGCTCTGGGGGACTGACTTTGAATTGCTTTTGTGGCCAGTCACCCTGGCTAAGTCACTGACAAGGAAAGCAGAAACCAAAGTAAAGAACTGGGTAATACAGACAAATAGCAGTTTCCTAAAATTCTGATTTCTCACTTGTGTTCACACAATATTAAAATAAAAAATAACTTAACTGTGTTTGTGTAGATACAGTTAAATTTGTAAAGCTTTGTGAAAAACCAAAGAAATAAGCAGGGGTGCTTCTAAATCAGTACCTATGCATTTATGTTGACAAGTTCTGCTTTTAACTTTATCTGTGGCAAAGTTACAGTGATTGAAAAGCTGTCACGGATCAGCCCTAAAGAAATTTTGATTTCAGGAGAAGGTCTGCCTGAATAAAGAATAAGAAAAGTCCATCAAGAGCTGAATTTTCAGAGGCCAGAACTGTCAGTTGCATTTAGTTGGCAATGACAGAAGATGATAGTCAGTGGTCAGAGTCTCTCTCTGGATGTGGCCAATTGCCTTTACAGAAAAAGACACTGGGCTTTGGCTGGAGGAAGTGACTTGAACAAGACAGGCATACCTCAAAAAGGAAAAAAAAAAGCTCACTTTAAAAGTCTCATATACTTCAGCAACTCTGCTGTATGTCAGTCAATACATGACAGTTTTCTAGTACAAGACTGTGCTTCCAACTTAGAAAATTAAAACTAAAATCCCAGTGCAGGGCTAAGCTGGTCCCTCATGCTGTCTGATTCATGGAAATACTTACTCCATTTTCAGGATAGCTACAGTTTAAGTTTTGTTCAAAAAGTTAGAAAGCACAAAGCTAGTGAGGACTGGCTGAAGAATATCTCTGTAGTTGCCTTTGCACCTTCAGGTACGTATGAAGCTGTGCAGCCTCCATAAAATACTGAAGCAGGGCTCTGCAATCTGGATCTGTGGAATTAAATACTCCTTACACAGTGTTGCCAAGGTGCATATCCAACACAGAGCACCCTCAGTGCTTTTCCCAACTATGACCCTCAGGTTAAGGATTTGTTTAAGAGATGCATTGCTGGACCTGTGCCTCCCAATTGAGTTTCCATCTTTTATGCTGGTTTTACGATGTCATAAAGAAACAGAAAAAGGGTCTAAATCTGGAAAATGTCAATCTTTTCCAAAGAAAACAGGTAGTAAAAAGTCTTAGCCCAATTTTAAAGCTCTTAATTCTCTGGCTTAAGAGATACATGAAACACATGCAGGAAAAGATGTCCTGTGTCTATCTGCTGATTGAGGTCATCAACTCCAGAATTTGAAGTGCTTCATAAATAGTATTATCTGACAGTGCTGGGTGAAACCTCAGGCATAACAAAACAAATAACACAACACAAAACTGCAATGCTCCTTTGTGCTCCTTCACCTGGTCTTACAGATCCACACATCTGTCTCTACTGCAGAGCTGGGAGACCTTCCACTTAGAGGTGAGCTAAGCTTCTTGCCTTCACTGAGACACACTGATAACGAGACTTCTTGAATTAGTTTGGAACAATGAGCAGTATGCAGTTTCTTTTACAGGAAATCAATCAATTTAAGAGAAATTAAAGCAAGTTTAATGAAACTTTTAATCAAAGATGCCCTTTAGTTAATAACATAACAGCATCCTATGCACATTAATTTCAAAGAGCTTTGCCTGTGCTGTCTGATTTCTCATTCTTCACATTCAGTGTAACACCATGTTGCATTTTGCAAATTAATATATATAGGAAGTCTGCCTTTGTCTAGCAGCAACCTGTCTTACAAACACTCACACACCAAATATCCTTCCATTCAGTGCACTACAGACTTGTGTACCTGAGAGCTGAATAAAGCCAGAACTGAGTGTGTTAACCTTGTTGGCAATTTCCCTACAACAGACAGTACTCTGCAAGTACACCCATATGCTGCACTGCTGTAAAATATTTTAGTTCCCACCATCTCAGGGGAGCACTGTTTTTATTTTCTTCTAGGGTTACATTTTCCCCCCCTTTTCCTACCCACGTCTCCATGCTGACAGGGGGAAGATGTCCTGAGATGGATGCATTTCATACTGTGGGTTGTTGTCCTACTGCAAGAAGGCAGCAAAGACACAACTGCACAGTCACCATCTGCTTTTGGAATCTGGTCAGTGCCACTTCTCTTCAAGCACCTGCAGTTCTGGTGCTTTAAAAGCTGAGCTTCACTGCTTAAAATTGTATTGTTGGCCTTATCTATCCAAAATCCATATTCAGCTCCACTGCTGTGGCTGCAGCTTCTGCTTTAAGGAGATGCTGCCCAGGCCCATGTTGTTCCCTGCTCCTGCTTTCCTCCAGAGGTCACAGCCCTCAATCTCCAACCCTCTGCACTTGTACTACTTGTAGATGCTCCCCAACCTCATTCTGTCAGAATGATCTGATGGAACCTAAAAAGGACTTTCAAAACGTTGGATCATTTTGACAGAAGGGGATGACAGAGTGGCCATGCAGAGATGGAAGCAGAGAGCAGATAACCTCCAGCAGATGCTGGTGACAGGAAGCTGAAGACAGGCTGGGGATGGTAACCTCTTCACCTCTGGGTCTTCTACAACCAAAACAACTCATCTTACTGAACCTCGAGGCTCTTCCTTGCTGAAACAAAAGTAGGTTTGGGACATTGTCTATTCCCTGACAGGGCAGGAACCACAAAGCAGGAGGTCAGCCCCAGGGAGAAGTGCAATGGCAACAAGCAAGGTCTGCCCTCTCTCCCAGCCCACAGCTGGGGGAGGCAGGGCCCAGACACTGTGCTGACCTGCCCCAGCACAGCTCTGTCCCAAGCACACTCCTAGGAGAGACACACTGAAGGCAGGTGGGGGCTTTTTCCTCCCTAAAATTTGTCACTGATGGGTCTGTCTGTCTCTACCTGTGATGAGGGGGAATGAGCTTTACTCAGCTAATAACAGTCTGTTCGGTTTTACACCACTGTAAACTATATTTAACATTGATGTAGACAGTTTAACATGCATTTAATTCTCAGCAGGGCAATCAACAGCCCATAGTGCTGCTTGCTGATTTTTCATTTATGAAAGAAAAGTGAGAAGCAAGCAGAAAAGCAATTCTAAAGTAAAAACATTTAACTTTTCCAGCTGCCAGTAACTCAGAACTACTCGCCTGTTGACTCTAAAGCAAAGGCAATAGTCTTCTATCACCATCTCATATTATTTTTCCAATAAACCATAGGTATTCTTGCAGCAGCAGTGACAATGACATAGCACAGTTATTTTAGAACTGCATAGTTCAATAACAGCAAATCAAATTACAGATTTAATTTCCCCTCACAGACAGGATAGTTACCTGCTTGGCTTTTTCCTTCAAGGCAAGAAGCTGGGAGTAGTTAAAGCCTGAGACAGTCCCAAGAAGTTCCACATGTTTGTCAAAAGTCCCTGGGTCCATGCATTTCAGTTCCTGGACTGACCAAAAGACATTTGCTTCTGCTAATTTAATTATTTCATCTGAAGAAGGAGCTCTGGTTCCCAAGCAATCTGAAAAAAAGTTAGAAGTTTTCTTCAAGGAAACTGGAAAAAAAATAAATCAAAACAATAGAGATATATGAGAGCAGCAGACTGTGAATTAACTGCAGCTGGTGTGAGATTGACAGATTAATTGTTTTGTAATTAAATATTTAAAAAAAAATATTTGCATTGTTAATGTCCTGGATATAAAACTAGAATTTGCCTAACTTGAAAGAATTTGGTTATAGTCTTTGTACTCCAAAGGCAGCACGTGCTGGACAAGAAAATAACAGCACACACAGATTTCAGAACAGTTGCAATGCAGGAGGCCACAATAAAACCAAATTCTGGATGTGTGCAATGAGAATAACCAGTATATTGCAAGTTTCTTTAAGCCTAATTCCTTAAAGGCATCAAAACCCAGGCAAGGGCTTATTCTGAGGCAAACCCACCGTTTTCTGGGGCCTTGCTGCAGTAAGAGTGAAATGCCAATCTTTGGGATGACCCTGGTGGGGATGTCCATAAATTCACCCAAAACTGCTGCAGCTGAATAAACCCCACATTCCAACAGTGAATCCAACAGCAAAGCAACAGACAGGAGAGGTGCTTTTAGTCTGAAATGCCCTGACAGAGATGTATGTCTTGTAAGACTTGCCTGACATTTAAACAAGGTGCAGACAGAAGCTGGATGTGTCAGAGAAGCAGAGTGCTTGTTCTTTATGTCAAGCTTGTTGTTAAAATGTCAGGATCCGGAGAGGGCTGTTCACTCACCACAGAACTGTTTGGACAGACAAACTGCCTTTAAAAATCTTATTTACAGCAGGTTCTGGCCCTATGTGTGATCAGACCAGACAGTTTCCAGTGTGTTTTAACAAATCCTGGTCTTTGTTGGCATAATCTACCTCTAATGTTGATGGAAAGCAGAAATTAGAATCCTAATGTGGTTGTTTACTGCTGTCTCTCCTGTCACTCATTTAGGAAAACCTTATTAAATAATTATCTAAACCAAATAATCCCAACATGTCTTCAGATATGGCCATTACCAGTAAAAAGCATGAGTTTCGCAGATGCTGTGTCTGAGCTAAGCTCCCCCAGATAAATAAATTAAAGTGAGGATGCACAAAGTAGATTTGCACTTTGAAAGGAGGCAGGGGAGGGATTTATTTGCATCAAAGGAAGCTGCAGCAGTGGGGAGAACACTGAAAAGCTTGAATCTGTTGAGCAAACAAAAATACCGTTCAGCTTCCACTGTCCCAGCTGATGTTCTGCTCTCCCTTCACACCTCCCTCTCGTGCAGCTGTATTGTTTCCCTTTCCCCTGCTGCAAAAGGTCAGCTTTGCTCATGTAAACACTGCCCAGCCAGGCACAGTGCAGCTCCCTTCCCCAAGTCATGAAAACCCAAGACTTTGTGTCCTTGGAAAAGGCACTGGGTTTATTATTTGCACCACACCAGATACATTGGTGGGATTGCAGAGGGAAACAGTACCGAGGCTTCTGACTTTGCTTGCTGAATCTGATGCTACTTCACTTTTCCTTTTGTTATACATTTAGCTTGATGCAAAACATCTATATGTTATAACATCTCAGTGCTTGTGGTGAGAAACTTGAATTCTTTCTCCAGCACTGCCACTGCTTTGTGGTAGAATTCCCAAGTTTTGCTTTGCACGTTCCATCTTGCCTCAAACACCACCTTTGTTTTTATCTTGATGTAGACAGAGATGTAAGAGCTCTGTCACTGGTAATAGTTATTAATGTTAGCTCCCAACTATTTCAGCTAGGAGAAAGAATACAGTTATTGTAATAATAGAATATAGTCAGAGTATGTACCTTGTCCAAAGAAAATGATCCATTTGTCACCAGAGATTCTAACAGATTAGATTGAAATCTAAATCTTGCTAATTAAAATACCTTTTAGATTATAACAAACTTTGTCCATTTGGACAGAAAAAACACAGTGCCCCCACTGTCAGATTTAAGAACAGACGAGCCACCATATGCTCATGTCTGGCAAAGGATTAACTACGTGCAATCTTTTGGCACGAGGGTAACTTGTCACCTTCACAGGTTTTTAATTCGAGGATTTTCACTTAGAAAAGTAAAAATAAACAAAACCCCCTTAATTCAAATCATTCATCTTTTTCCTTTGTGCACTCAGAATCATTCCAGGAGATGCTTGCTCTTGCAATCCTGCAATGAAATTAAGTGTTTCAGCAATTATTCAATGCATCATATAACTCCGGGCAACAGAATGAGGACTCTCACTGCTTTTGCTAAAAGTCTGAACCTCTTCAAGCTACTCAATGCTTCACTTTTTACTGTTTCTCAGAACACATTCGGTGACAAAGTGAAACAAAGTCTGTTTGAATTGCACCATCACAGCCCCAAATTGCCCCTCTGTAAATCAGGCACTTTGCAGAGATACCAGGTAAATACTCACCAGGTCTGGTGAGAGATGATGGGGTGTTGGCAGTGGCACTGGAGACAGACTCAAATACAGCTGAAAGAAGCTCTTCAGCTGAAGAAACTGGTCCAATTGTCTTTGCTATTTGTAAAATGATGTCTGGGAACTTCAAAGGGAAAGAAAGAAGGAATAAGTCTTCTTTCTCCCTTTTTAAAACCAACCAATTTGCAGAGAAAGACTTGTGCAGACCTTAGCAAATCAGGGGTTAGTAACAGCTCAGCCTCCTTCCTATTGTGCAGATGTTTCAGAAGAGAGTAAATTGGCTGCTACTGAAAGGTCAGCAGCACACATTTGAGGGGAAAAAATTAGAAACAAAGCAAATTCCGAGTGATTCTCCCTCTTGTGTGCCTTCTCAGCTTCTGGCAACACCTGAGCACTGCCTGATTGGAGTCTGTGTCCAGACCCTCCCAGAACAATGAGTTTCCCTATTCTATATGGGCTTTAATTTGTTTGTCTTCCATTTGCCAACCCAGTATAAGAATTGAGGATAGGGACCCAATTAAATTATGAGAAGTAACTTGGACTTGTTTGCCTTCTTTCAGCTTTTTCTGACCTCTCTCCTCCACCCTGCTAGGCACCTTCCTTTCCTTTGAAGAGTCCTGTTCCCTTTGGTCAATTATAAGCATTACCTCCAGTGGAAAAGTTGCTGAGTGTGCTCACATATTTCTGCTGAAAAATGAATTCCTCATTCCAGCACAGTTTACTCCTGTACATAAAAAATTTAAACTTATAGGAACTAAAGAGGGCAAAGAAACTCCAAAGTGCAATGCTGAGTCTGTCAGTTATCACTCCACATGTTACGCTGGCCCTGGGGCAAAGGGCCATGTGAGTAAATGCTAATTTGATCAGTATGATCCCATTAATAACAGGATAAGAAACATAACTTTTATGGTTGGAAGGCAAAGGAATAGAGGAAATAACATTGCAAGGTGTAAAGTACTAAAAGGGAATCTGCATCACTATAAATGACACTTTTTTTTCTATGTGACAATGTACAATTATCACTGTCCATGTGCAAATAATCATTTCTACTGATACTACTTTCAAGAAGAAATTTAAGAACTTTTGATGGAGTCAAGAATATGTGAAACATCAACACAAGGGTTCCTTGCCAAGGGAATCATTCACCTAGTTTAGCATTCAGGTGACATGATTTAGATTGCATTGTGACATTCACAAATCCAAATTCTAACACCTTTTAGGAATTTGAAAGCTATAATAAAAGCATACCTTTTCAGCAAGGACATTTAATTCCTCTTTTGACAGCAGAGCTATGAATGGTCCAACATCTAATGTTGTTTCCGCTGTCCAGTTGTTTGAGGAGCTGAAATATTTTGAAAAATTATGTTAATGATGAAAGTTTACAATCAAAATTACACTAAAATTTCAGTTTTTATTATACTTTATCATATAGGAGACACAGACACTTCTATGCCAATGTGGTGATTCATTGTTATTAGCACCAGATTGCATTTTCTCATCTCTCTGTGATATAAAGGGCATTAGAGGGACTCTCCATATACTCAGAGCAAGCCTTCAATGCAGCAGTAATGGAGCTCTCCCTCTCCCTCAACAGCCATAGTATTCTTTGCATTACAGTCTTCAAGCAAGGAGAAATAACTCTTTTTTTGAAAGAAAATGTACCATTTTGTGTCAGGTCCATACTGCAGCAGCAGTGTGCAAAATGGTATCAAAAGAGAAGTAGAAACATGACACAAATCTGACAAATGCTAGTCAACCCCTTGGTGGGGGACTTAATAAAGCACTTGGATGAGGAATTTTCAGCCTGCAAGAGCCTATAGCAGAGCACAGTAACAAATCTGTTACTAGTTCATGTTCTCACAGAAAACTTTATTTGCTTTGTTGCTCCACTAGGACGATTTTGACTAGACAAATATTTTCAAAATAAACCTATATAAAATAAAGTAAAATCTTATTTAGCACAGTGTGCCATGATTCACTAAAATTGATCTGTATCAAGAGCAATGCAGGGATGGGATCCATGGAAGATATAGCTATTCCATCACCAGAAAAAGGCTGACTAAAAGGAAGCTGAAAGAGCATCTAATGTGATTAGGTGCATCAAGTGACAACTTTGGGTCTGGAGGGACAGTTAGAAACTATGCAGTCAGTCTCCCTTTTCAAATGCAAGATACTTTTAAGAGTCAAAGCAAGAGAGAAACAGTAAATTCTTGCCAGACAGAGGATGGCTTTGTTCTTTGCATGGCTGATACATCACCCTTCTGCTTGGAGCCATTAGTGACATCCAACATGCTGCCCACTTGGTTGCTTCAGATGGATGACTTTATATCCCTCTGCTTCTTCTCTAGTTCTCTCCTATTCCTACAGGTGTTTGCAGTCTTCTTTGTCCTCTCACACCAGCACACCCAGTGTCCCTCTTCCATCTTCCCATTCTTTGCATTCCTGGGCCATTCTTTGCCTGTAACACCCTTTCTCTTGCCAGGCCAGTGAGTCTGTTTGCCTGCCCCTCCTCAAACATTACAATTTCTCTCCTTCTCCTCTGGAGCTTAAGTCATGCAGGGTGCCCCTGGGGTTGCATTTTGTTCCACAGCTATCACATTATACACAAGAACAGAAATGTCATTTTAGTGGACAAGACCCCAAGCTTGGCCAGTGACAGAAGCTGCTTTGTGCTGTTTTCATTGCAGTTCATCTGGCCAAAGCAAATGCTTGGTATTTGCAAGGCCTAACCACCAGCAAGAGCAAGGTGGTGTATTTAATACCTTACCCATATAACTCAAGGAGTTTGTATTTAATTTCAGTCTTCTGCTCATGGCTGAGCTGTTGGCAGAGTTTGAATTGATGTAGGGCTGTTGCCATTGCCTTCAGGGACACTCTGCCTTGTAGAAAGGCTGGAGGTAAGTGGCAGATTAGATTTCCAAGTAGGTCAACATCATATTCATCAGCAATGGAGCCGTTCTGAAAAAAGAAGCATTTACCCTGTTGGCAGAGCTCACCTTGGCTCTTGCCCTGTATTACAACCCATTTAAGCTCTATGACCCTTTAAGGAACAAAGACACAACAGTTTGCACTGGCAACTTAATCTACAATTTCTGCTTAGAGTGCCTTATATTTTTTGTTTTCACCAATGCAATGGGTGATATTTAACAAGCACTTCTTGGAGCTTTCAGTATTGTGTATTCCACACTGAAGCATACAGAGAAAATGTCACCACCCAACACCTGCAGATGTGGTACAGTCTGCCTGGCAGCACAACCCTGACATGGCCCCTTCTGGCAAAGGGGCCCCAAGCTCTTGCTGTCAGAAGGTTGAGCTCTGAGGGGTTTCTCAAGCAGCTGCCAGAACAGCAGGGATTATACAGCTGGTCAGATGTAAAAGGGCAGGAATATTCACAGTTATATCAAAGAATTAGGTTCCTTAAAAACTGGTGAGTGCTGCAGCTCCCAGACCAGAGAAGTCACAAATCCTCCCATGGAGCTTCCTGTGCCACACACAGCTCTGCAGGACTTGGAGCTTGGAGCCAGGGGGACAGCTCTAGGTGCAAACTGCTCAGTTCCAGGCTGTCCTGGCCAGTTACTTGTGGCCAGCGAAAAACATTTCATGAGAACACTTTGTAACATGGATGGAGTCAAGGAAAATTGTTGCAGAAGCTATAAAGAGGTTTCCTCAGTCAGCAAACAATAAAATTGAAACAGTACTTGGAAAAAACCCCAAAAGAATACAGATGGCTAAGTCAAGAACTTCTGTAGGTGACTCTCCATGTCCATGGTGTCTCCTCCCACCACTGACCCTTCCCAGCCATACGCACCAGGCACTCCTGTACTTTCTGTAGGACAGCTTTCCTTTTGTCACGGCTTGGATTCAAAAGGTCCATCTCAGTCTTCCCCAGACTTTCAACGAAAGGGACACACAAAGGGCCTGAAATATACTCCAGGTACTCAGCACTGCAAAAAGAATTCAGTCTCAGAATGCAAACCTGACCTCCATACACCCATAACCATACCCATAAAATCTGTGATGACACAAACATTTGGAGACAAGGCTGGACTTGAAAAATCAGAAACTGGACAGGCCAGGAAAGTTGCAATTAATTCCCACATTACTTTAATGCCCATCTTCTTCCAGTTCAACTGCACATGAACTGAACTTCAAACAATGGGGAAGAATTATAAATAGCTGCAAGTGAATTAAAGTGTTCCAGGGAAAGGAAGGGAAGGGATTAAGAAGTTCTGCAATTCTGGAGTTCTTATCAATGTACATTTTTTTTTCCTAAGGAAAAAAAGCTGTCACTGAAAAGTTTTGGTAACTTAGAAAACCATCTAAAACACACTGAAATGCTTTTAACCATAAAGAGCAATATGCTTCAGCAGCATCCAATAGTTTTGACTTACATACCCACTCTCAAAAAACCCCCTACATAAATAAGAAAAACAAGTCTCACGAGCTAGGGGGGGGAAATCCAGAATTGTGACAAAAATAGGCCACACTAAAACACACCAAATATTACCAACTTCCACTTGACACAGACTTTACCTGCAGTCAGCAACCACTTTTGAGAAATTACCACTTGTTTCAATCATCAGGGATTATTTAAAAAGTGCTCAGAATTTGAGATGCAGTAAGATATAACTCACGGAAGCATCAGTAAGAGGAAGGGAGGAATAGATGCATTGGAGACTTCCCAAAACTTCCAAGCCAAACAATTAACCTAAAAACAACATCAATTTAGGAACTTAAACATCTGGCAATTTTAAGAAATAAAAATATGCTTGTTTATTGCAGCATGTACATTAGCATACATAAAACTGTGCATATTCTCTTCAGAGAGCATTTTTCTTTGGGCTTTTTTAGAGTTTTCTTTTTGTAGACATCAGAGATGGAGCATCCTGTATTTGGCATCCTGCATTTGGGTGCATGAGAGCATTTGTGTGTTTTCAAAACTTCTATGTATTTCCAAACAGATTACTCACGAGTTAACAAGTCAGAAGGGCTGCAGGAATTTCTTGCAATTTTTAAGTGACAAATGAAATTGTCAAAATGAAGTATGAGAACAGAAAAATTCACACATAAAATATTCAAATAAAATATGCTAGCAGACAAGTTCACACAGACAAGATTTTAAAAAATAAAACCAGAAAATGGAATGAACCAAATTGTAATTTACTTAGTTTGGATATTGGGTAGTATGTTTATATACACAAAGTCTTTTTGGTTTTACCTGATATGGAGAAAGCAGATGAAGATTCATTTCAAAGAACTTAAAATTATTTAAAAATATGTCTGTGCCCATACTTTCGATGAGTTGACAAGTTAATCCTTTCACAAGCTGTCCTGTGCTGATAGGAAAAGTAAATTTCAATCTTTTGAATATTTAAGCAGGATCTAGTCCTTACTCCCCTGTCTTCAGATACACTTTCTTGACCACCTCTCTTTCTTGTTTCATGTAATTAATTAAAAGGCTACTGAAAGTAAAAATGCAAACAAATTGAAAAATATCAACTAAGCCTTAAAATACCCAAACTTCTGCAATGATCCTGATTTTGGATTGGGAGACCCTTTTTAATGAGGAAGGTGAATTATCCTGTGGTATCCAGGAATGAATAAACTTAAGATAGTACAGAATAACCACATATGGTTTATCTTGAAGTTGCTCTCATGACAAAACTAGTCTCAAACCCCATTTCAAAGGAGACAGTAATCCATACCTTAGGAGGTCAACAGGATGGTTTTTCTTGGACAGTAATTCATATAGATACAAAGCCTGAAATAAAACCCACCATACTTAAGAGTTCAGTTTAGTTAATCCAGTTGTAAGGTACAATGACTAACTGCAAGGTTTATGTGCTCTTAGCTCTTTTATGTACTCTATAGGCTCTTCTATGACCCAGCCTGGCCAACCACAAGAGGTTTGGCATCCAGTGCTGAAATTCTTCTTCACAAGACAAGACACCACTGACTGGTGCTTTGGGATGATGTTAAACCTGTCCATGGCCCACAGCCACTGAATAACTCAGGTTTGAAGGGACCTCTGGAGATCAGCTGATCCAACCTTTCATGTCTCTGGACAGAGTCAAAGGGCTGATTGCATATCCTAATGTCTATTACACAGTACTGGAAAGAGAAAATTTACATGGCAGAATCATGGGGACTTACATTCAGGATATTAATGCTTCCCTTTCCATAGCTTTGTCTCATAATGTTGCCTAGGCCCTGAATGCCCTCTGGTTGTTTATGCCAAGATGTATTTGGGGCAGTTCCTTCCTTTTTAGCCATGTTTCTTTTCCAGTTCTTCCATCATGCTACACTGCAGTGGAACGGGAACTGCACAATAATTTTTACCTGGCTCCTTCTTAGCTCCTTTTCTTTCATCATTGAAGGACTATATCCAGTCTGCTTCCATAAACCAGAAAGAGAGACTTCTTTAAAGAAAGCCCCTTGTATATCTTTGACTGATGAAGAAAAATCTCCAGATGCAGCTATCTAAAAAGAGGAACACAGAAATACAGGGCATTTCAGAATGATGCTTAGACTTACAGGATTTGCCCCTCTTTCTATTCTGTGTAATATTTCCCTTAAGAGGATAAAGGAAAAACATGACAGTATTAAAAATGCAACGGAAATAAGCAAGAGAGAGCCTTCCAAACACACATGGTGTTCAGAAAAAGCCATCAGAAATATTAACCTTTGAGCTAAAGCACACGTCTCAGCAACAACATTGTAAACCATGCTCTGCATATCTGGTCACTGTGCTCTTGTGCAGAGACAACCTGCTACACACTCAGGTTTATAATCACCTTCCTGAGGATCCCTTGCTGCTGTGCAGGACATAAGTCAGACAAGTGCTGGGATGTTGTGCCTCGAATAAGCTGAGAAAGCTCCCCTGGGTTCATGCTGTGGAGGGACTGGGTGCTGATGCCTGTTACCAGTACACCCATTTGACTGACATTATGGAATGATAAAACCTGCAGAGAGAACAGCACAAACAAACAGGAAGTTTGCTGGCTTGAGAACAGCAGATATATTTCAAAGCAGAAGTCAATAAATAGATCAAAACTATTACTGTTCAATAGTTAATGCATTTCTTGCCTGGGGGTGCACCCTCTGTGCCTGTCCAGGGGAACAAATGCATGAAGTTTATCTAAAACTTCAGCAGGACCCTGATTCCTTCCATTACTGTATATTTGAATATGCAGTCTGGGACTGTGACAAACACAAAATAATATGCACAACTACCAAATACAAATATTCCTCCTCTCTGTTGCTAGACAATTACTTTGGGGCGTACAGTCTTGCATGTTTTTATTTGACTTAAACACATTTTTCAGACCATTAACTTTTCAAAATCTATGGTTATTGTTGAGAAAAAGCCATTCCACTTTTAAAAACAGAAGGTAGGAAAGCTGTTATCAGAGGTACCTTTTCAGAAGAGAGGTATTTACTGGATAAAATCATAACTTGGCTCTTTGCCCACCCAGAGACTTGGTTTAATGTTGCAATAGCGTTGTGCACTGCTTCAGGTGACAGAGATTCCAGCTGACTTGAAGTTAGTCCAACCACAGCATCTGACAGAGATCCAAGGGTATCATTCAATGTCTGGTTTTGCATGGCAATGTTCAGGAGTTGGGCTTTGAGCTAAATCAAACAAAAAGAGCAGATGGGAAATAAAAATCTGCCAAGAGCCAATTTCCATTATCACCCAAAACACTAACTGGAGTCTCTGGAATAGGCATTGGCAAATATTCAGTGATCACACACTTTATGAAATTTCAAAAATAGAATCACAGTTGTGAAAGGAATATGGAACAGGAGGAAACAGAGTGACAAAGGAATGAGCACCCAAAATGGACTTCTATTCTTTGCATTCTCGAGAACTATTTTCCTTTATTTCTTAGATCACAGCAATCTTTCACATTTTTCTTCCTTTATTCAAGAAGAAAGTCTCTCTTCCTCTGTTTCCAGGATTAGGTTATGCAAGAAGAACAAGTACAGCACCCACCTTGTGAACCTCGGCCTGGAAACCTCTCAGCTGATTGCATTTAATCATTTGATGAAGTAAAGCCCTGGCCACAGCTGCATCCATCTGGTCCAGGTCATCATAAAAGCAAACCAATAAGCCCAGCCTATGCAGAAGAGACAATTAGCTAGCTTCTGGCATAAGAAGTGTCACCCTTAGGAAAGGGAAGCACAGGGTGTTACACCTTACTTGTGCTCAGAACTTGAGTCATTTCTGTTTGTCACTAGTGCCTTCAACTTTAAAACCCACCCAGCCTGAAACTGGGGCTGAGACACCTGTCCTGGCCTCTGCATTCAGCTGAGCTCTGCCTGGATGGCTCGTGCTGTTGGAAACTGAACTGTCCTGGTTCCATCTGTCCGTGGTTGGGTTCTCCCGGTTAACAACTCCACTCCCCTGGGCACAGTAATCTTGAAAAGGATGATGGGCTATTAATAAATCTCTGGAAGTGGCTGCTGAGTTCTTATCTGGATTGACTGGATGTTTTGAACTCTAAATCCTGCCTGGATTTCACGTGCAACATAACTCATTGATGTTTCAGAGCAGCAGCTGCAGCATTACATGGCCTCTTTATCGCTTCAGGTTTAAACACAGCCTGCTGTATTTCACATCAAACACACGACTGGCTGATGGCTGGAGATCTGTCCAGCTCAACACCAGTTAGGAGAGAGCATGCCAAGGTGCAGTGTCTCAACAGTGCCAGCACAGCTGTCTGCCAGGCCCTGTTGTGAGCCAGATGTGGGGCTCATGTCCCTGCACAGGACCTGTGCATATGTAAGCCAACATTTCCATTAACCTCTGTAAAGGACAACCACAGCCACAGCTGGTGGAGAGCAGCAGCCACCCCATCAACCAGAAGTGCCTGTTGTAGGTGGTCTTTTGACTTATTTAATGTCAGTACCTGCAGGGAAGGAACTCAGAACTGTATATCACTCTCACTGGACTTTGAACTTCATAGTGATGATGATGAACTTGTTCATAGGAAGCCTGAATTGATTCCCTGTCCCTGCAAGCTCTCAGTCTTTGTTCCCATAATTTACACAGAACAAGAACTTCAAAGATGTGGCCAAAGCCCAGCTTTTCTGCTACAGTCCCTGGTTTTTAGCAATCCAGTGAGGCATGGGCAGTCTAGGCCATAATGTCCAGATGTGAATCAAATCAACAGTGGACAATGCTGCAGCACTGGCACAAACTCAGTCAAATTCTGCAGCACAGAAAGGCTTTTAGTTCCTCTAGTCCTTCAATAACAACCTACTAGAGATATAACAATATATTGCTTCAGCAGCCTATCTGAATTCATGGGACATCATCAAACCAACACACAAATCAAAGAAACATCTCTAAGAGCATTTTTATAACAAATAATTACCTTCCAATGCATTACTGCATACCCACCAAGAGCTCTTCATCTCCTTTGGGATTAGCAGCAACAAATGACACTACTTCTTAAAAGTAAAAGTGCATTTAAATCATCAGTATGGTTAAAATGAGTATTATAAACTAAGTGTGTTGTAAAAATGGAATATATTAAGGATCACGGAGCATGACATTTCTCTCATCTGTGAGAATGTGGCAGCTCTTGTGAGTGACAAAATCATTTTTAATATTTCTGACACTGAAATTCAGAGCGTGGGCATAATTCTCCTCTCGCTCACACCTCCGACAATGCGCAATACTTCATGGGAGTCAGTGCTACACTGTAGCAATGACAGGAGCTCTGAAGCCATAAAGCACATTCTCCATTAGTTTAAAACTCCAAGGTATCCCCCAAGGAGACTACAAATAACTTCAGACAGTGGTGTCTTGGGGACTAAACACATCCACGGATACGATGGTGTACATGTAAATGTGGAGCACGGCCCTTCCTCGCAGCAGCTCACACTCACTGCCTGTTCAAGTAAGAGCAGTTTACTTTGGTGTTTTTTTTTTTAATTAAAGTTAGTTCAGTGCTGATTTGACAGCCCTGAAAATGCAGTTTGCTGCTTACACACCTAACAGTGACACATACTTAAGCATAGCTCACCCCTACCCTGCAGGACAAAGAGGGCAGCAGCGCAGGCTTTACAGCTCCTCTCTTTGCAACCTCTCTGGTGAAACCCACACCAATTAGAAACTACCTGAAGTCCTGGCTGACACGAGTTAAGATTTCCTCCTTCATCCTAACTGCAACATGATTTCCACAACACAACTCCACCTCCTGTGGTCCAAACAGACAACTCACGTCCCGCTGTCCCAGTTTGTTTTGTTGCTGCTCTGTACAATGGGATGGAGCTCTGACTGGGTCCCAAAGATACTGCTGTGGTCATCTTACTCATACCACAGGCATTCCCTCACTGTGCAGCAGCAGACACAGCATTAGCTAATTAGGCACATCTCCAAAAATTCATAAAGTAGCAATTCTTCACTGTTGCTAAACAGGCCTGGATTGCAGCCGAGATTTTTCTGCTGGAAGGAAAAACTTTGCCATATTGCTTATTGCTCCTCTCTTTTCTCCTCATCCATACACAGCCATTAAAGGAAAAGGAAAAGCAGTCTTGCCTGTAGAGAGTTGAAGTATTCCTCGTATCAAACCCTGAGGAGTTTATCCTCTCCAGGAAAGCCTGTGCCAGCTCTGGGGTGATATCATACACCGTGTCCAACTGCTTTGTTGCATTGTCATAGCTAATGAACAGTCTGATCTGAGCAGGACAAACAAAATCATGCAGCAGCATTGTCAAACAATTGCAGGCAATAAAATGTATGTTTGACACACTAAGTTAATTGACCCCATTCACATTGCAGAGAAAAGAAGAAGATAGATTTGGGTAAAATGGTATTTTTGAAGGCAAAAGCTGTGTGAGTGATTTGAGCAATTTTCTGCCAAACTGTCAGATAATTTGAGGGCTTCTATCAATGGTCCCTTTCAGAATACTGATACAGATAAGTAATTATATATTAATGATAGGCACTTTAAAATTCCAAACCTAGAAGAAAATTTGTAAATAATACATTTATATTTTCCCTTATATTTAATTAAAATATAAAACGTTTTTTCAAGTTTAAGTTTGCAGTTGACATCACTTGGTAATGGCACATCCAACCACATTTTGTTACTTACTTCTTTGAGACTAATTTTCAGAATTTCTTCTAATGGCAGATGGACCATGTATCTTCCCAAAATCCATAAGCTTTCTGCACTGACCCAAGAAGTTGATTCATTGAACTCTGTTTTGTACAAATAAATACTCACTACAATGTTAAGAAAGTTATTGCTTTTCAAAGATATTGTACCCCACATATTGTTACCGGTAAATAATCAAAAAGTATCTGCAAATCAGAAAAATCCTAAAAGCAGAGAGAGTCAGGTTCCCTCCACTGGCTACATTTTAGCACCACATTTTTATGAACCCATACATTTTTTAATGAAAATGAAACAGTGTTTCAAATGTCTCAAATTTTCTTGTATGAAAACATTAATGTTTTATGTTGTCGAAGTAGAAGATGGAAAAGGTGTGGGACAGGAAAAATTAAACCAGCAATATTAAATACAGAGCAGTATTTTTTAAATTCAGTTTCCCTAATCAATTTTATTATTTAAGCACATCAGGAAGGCATGATACTTTGTAACACTTTATATATAGTACATTATTATTGATGATGTCACTTATTTCAGCAATATGCAATGGCAATAACAGAGAAAATGAAAAATTGTTCAAATACCTCTATGGAAATAAGTTGGCAAAACGTACAAAATACTGCATAACAGTTAAAAAAAATGGCATTCATTTAGCAACGTTCTCCCAAGGACTGGAAATAAAATCAAGATTCAAATATCCCTGAGGAAAAAAAAAAGTATTTATGGACTCTGAGCCACTGACTGTTTTCTCCAAGGTATCGTAATTCGGATGGCTCAGTCTCCGATACCTCTGCACACATTCCTTGGCACTGCTGATACTCACAGCTCTGGCAGAGTAAAATCATCAGTGCTCTTTGAAGAGTTTTCAGTATCTGAAAAAACATCACCTTGTATCTATCAGAAGCTGAAGGACCCCACTTAGTTTTTTTTTTGAAAATACAGATCTAAGCTCCTTAACTGAGACAAGATGATGCTCCCAGCAGACCTGTCAGGCCTGTTTTTAAAGTGATGTTACCTCCCATTACCAGGAATATTAAAGAGTTGAAAGACATGATAGAGGAAAAAAACATTAGCACAATTTAAGGATGTTGACTGTGGCCTTTAGCAGAACAGGATGCAGATACCCACCATGGTAGGTGTGATCACCAAAAACTGATCCTTTCCCAGGTGGTCCCAATGCCACCCACATATAAAGTGAAAGTGAAAAAATCACACTATTGCAGGACTCCTCAGCTGCCCTGCCCTCTGCTGTGGATTCACCACCTCTGCCCTGCTTTTGGCACATGAAGCAGCAACCAGGAGGTAAGAGAGGCACATTAAATCCCAGTCCCTCCCGAGCCGGCTGATCTTCACAACCCGAGGGGTTCACTGATGCTTCAGACACACCCCGAGGTGGCACTGAGGAATCTTCCCAGGGCTGCTGAGGATCACCAGGCAAGTTCTGCATCTTTGCTTCCCCAGCAGTGCCCTGGCAGTCACACCACCTCACAGAAGTGTCATGAACTTCCTCCCTGTGACTTAATGGGTTGCTCTGGTATTTTGAAACAGCTGAAGACCCAGGGGACAAATTCAGTTCCACTGAAGCAAGTGGGCCTTTTGCCCTTGATTTCCAGGGAAAGAGGAAGAACAGACACATCTAAGAATCCCAGGACAGCTCTGCTGGGATGTTGAGTGAAACCCAGGCAGCAGCTCTGATGGCTCAGTGCCGCTGCACAGCCCCCTCATGGAGCCTGCCCTGCACTGGCACAGCTGTGGCACAGCTGTTTGAGGCAACATTAACCTGGTAAACAGACCTGGTAAAACGCATACCATCAGAATTAATGAACTGGTTTTATCTAGTCCCTTTTCTCATCAAGTCAGTGTCATGTGCAGTAGAACTTTCACAACATCCTGCATGTTTTTTGTGTTTTTAAGTAGTGCACTGGCTAATGAATCCTGAGCCAGAGCTACTTTTCTAGTCTGAATAGGTGTTCAGAAGTGAACAACACACCTCAGCAGAGCACCTGACCACTGTATGCTATTTCAGTCTTAGAACAAGTACAGAGAGAAAAGAACAGAGCACCAGAAAAAGACTGAGTGGAGCTCTGTGCAGAAGAGTCCATTGGTTGGACTCAGTGATCTTAGAGGTCTTTTCCACCCTTAGCAATTGTATGATCCTATTCTATAAGAAAAAGCATCTTTGGAAAACTATTTGTCATGACTAACAAATATATTTACTGTATCCTGGAGAAAAAGTATTCTAGACAGCTACTCTTAAACAGACCTGTGTTAAATTTGGGAAACAATTCAATACAATGGATAGGCCTTTGCTGACTTTTTTTATGATAAGCAAGAAGGAAACACTTTGTAAGTAACATACCACTCATGTTATAAGATTTTTGTAGGATCTGCTTCATCCAGCCATACAGAGCTCTCTGAGCATTTGCTGAGGTTTTGTCATAGAGGTCCTTGAATAATGATGATCTAAGTGATACAAGGGCATGTTAGTTCACTAATGAGTTAACTATTTATTTGGTAAAAAAAACACATGGACAAATGTTTTTATAAACAACAACACATGAGCAGAAAGCTGTATCTGGAAAACAGACTGTCACAATATAGCAACCTCTTCAAACAGTCAGCAAATAGTGCATGGTATTAATTGGGCCTGAAAAATAAATGGCTTACAGGTTTCTGAAAGCATCCTCCTGCAGAACTTTTGGGAGGCTCCCAATGACATCAGGTTGGAGATAGTTCAGCGCTGACACACGTAAAACCTGGCCTAGGATATCCACACAGTCCAAGGCACTCAGAGCCAGGAAGCATTTATCCAGAGTTATAAGGAACAAGGTCCTGTTTACTCCTGGGCTTTGAAAAATTCTCTCTCTAGTCTCGTCCCAATCAAGAATAATATCTCCCATTTCCTGCAAGCAACAAAGTGTTAAAAGAACATCTCTTTGATTAATTCAATACCTTGGTAATTTTGAAGCCTGACTGAGAGCACTCTACAAATAATATGGTGCTGTTCTCATGAAAAATTGCTGCAAAATACTGTCTGTTTGCATTACTTCAGATAATTCCTTTCTGGCAGAGACCAGCTTGAGGGTTTTTTTACAAAATCAAGATGAAAACTAGGAAAATAACCAAAATGGCTGAAATTATAGAGTAAAATGAAAAATGAAGGGATATGAAAATGAATATGAAATATGAAGGGATATTGGAATTGAATAGGTATTATTTAATACATAATTTAATATATAGACATCGCTAGAATAGACCTTTTCCATGCAGTATTCCTTGCTAACAGCCCTTCCAGAGGATGGGGCAATATGAAACAATGTTCTGGGGACTCCCTGGGCACAGGTGCCACCTCACCAGCCGTGTCTGGGACAGCCTGTTCAGAGCTGGCAGCCCTGGTGATTTACAGCTCACTGCAGGGCTGGTGCTCTGCTGCCCTGGCTCCGGGGCACACCCGATCCGTGTGCTTTGGCAGCAGGAGCTGCCCCTGCATTGTTTGAACAGGGGATTACACCGTGTTTGTTCCGGGCAGTCACCTCGTGTGTCTGAGGACGCGCTTCCCCTTTCTCCCAGATCAGTCCCCACGCCCTCAGCAATGCCCCTGCTGGAGGCCCTTCCTCCCAGCAGGGAAGATGCCAAGTGCTCTCCTACCTCTGGCTGTGATCCCACCTGCACTGGAGATCTCCTGTGCAGGGATAATCCTCCCTGGGAGGCACCCACTGACCCTGAGCAAGACTGTCAAGGTGTGTCACGGAGGGAACACACCACAGAGACCAGCAAATGATGTCATGCTGCCCCCCCTCCAAGTCCTCCAACAGTTTGCTCCCATGTTCCTGTAACTAATTAACAAAGTAACTAATTTCACCTTCTTAGGTCATCTTGGCTCTCTTTCTAGCCACTGAAAAGAAGATATTTGCTGAGAATAACTGGTCCTACCTACCTTAGATGAATCATTCTCTGGAGATGTGTTTCCTCTACTGATTACAGTGAAAATCCAAATGGCTGGCTTGGACTTGGCAGCAAACCTCTGGACACTAAGAATTAAATGAACTAAGTCTAACCTAAGGAGAGGGGCTCCTGGGATCTGATCCCAGCCAGGTAAGTAACTGCAGGGTGTCCACTGAGAGAGTCCCCAGTCTGTCCCCTGGCCATTTATCCAAAGCACTGACTGCAGCTTTTCCTTTTCCCAAGTGCAAAGGGACTTACAAGATGCTCCTTCCTGCTGTTGAAGAGATACTTCATTGCAGTTTGGAACTGCTGCTGATCAAGCTGTTGGAGTTCAGACAGCAGCTGCCTGGGCTGGTATAAAAGGTTCTTCAGGTAACTTTTTATGGACGTCTGAAGTACAGAAAAGTAAGTGCAATATACATAAAACTCATACTATTGTACTAAGGGCACCTTTTACTCCCTGAAAATCTGTGCTCAAGGAGAACTAAGTGCTTATCTCCTGTACTGTCTGTGCTGTCAATGACCACAATAACTATTTTACACACAAACTGCAAACAAAAAGAATCTAAATGTATTCTGAAAGACAGTTATTTTCAAATCCTATTCTTGGCTTCAGGAACAAGTCCTGTCCAAGGAGCCTTTTTAACAAAGATGCCTCAGTTTGTCACTTCACAAAACAAGAGTGCTAAAGCTTTTCTGCTTCACACAGCAGAGTTGTGAACGCTGAACTTTTAACGAGCTAAAAAAAGAAAGTTAAAAAAATCAGGTACCATGTGCATATTATTATTACTTAAAAAAGGGAAGGAAATGTGCAATTATATGGGAGGAAAAGTCTGCAGCAGGTCATAAGCCAAAAATATTCTCTCTCACATCAAAATGCATTACCAGTTAACAATCTCATGTCTGTTTTGAAAAATCCAAGGGGAATCATCACATTGGAACAGAAAGTACTGTAATGCTCGTTAGCAGCAGACTGGAGTAAAATCCCTTCTAATTCCTGGCAGAATTATTTCAGAATTGGTGTTTGGAATTTGTGTTGCAGATCTTTGCTGCCTCTGCTTAACTTCCACTGCCACCAACAAATACTAACAGAGGAAAACCAAAAGTAGTATTATTATTATTTCTGCCTTGCATATTCCTGCAATATTAGGGTGAAAATGCAACCAAAAAACCTATTCCTATTTAGCTGCTGGACTCTAGATGTGTGCGCTACCTCTATTATTGACCACCTACTTTTGGCTACACAGATAGGTTGCTTTTTTAATTCCTTTTTAAATAAAAATTTTCATGCATTTTAAATGTCACAAACCTGGAGGCTGCTAAGAGTAAACATAACTTCCTGGGTGTGAAAATATGCCATGACTTTTGCAAGCATATCTGCTGTCCAGACATTAGAACTGTAACAGAAAACAGGACCAAAAATGCCAGTAAAATAATATAACATGTAAACCAGCATATTACAAGAATAGAAAAAAGAAAAAGAAAAGCAAACAGTGCTACTACCAACATAATAAATAAGTATTCAGCTTTTTGGCCTAACCAGAGTAACAGCTGATTTATTTAATGCAATGAAAATACATGGTTCAATGAGGAATGGAATTAATTAGTTATGTTTTTTTCATTTAATTCCACAACCGCCCACAGCAATCTGAGTTTTCCAAGGTGTTGCCATTAGTACCATCTCCAGGATGTGCTTCCTGGCACCCCACTATGCCTGTTCTCATCTGCTTGTAGAAAGGACAGGGAGGAAGGTCTGCTGCCTTTCCCTCAGCAGAGTCATTCATTTCTTCTTTACACAGCCACTCATTTTCTCAAAATATGTAGGAGTGGAATGGCCTTTGAGGCTTATACAGCTCTTCCAAATTTAGACAAAATTAGCAAATAATTCAAAAGTCAGCAGGAGCTGGAGGATGGGGGTGGAGTGGAACTGAAGGAGAGAGGTGGACAGAAAGCTGGAACTGCACCCAATTTCCTTAAGAAGCCATTCTGACACATATGAACAAAGTTAATCATCAAAACTTTGAAAATGCAGCAGGTGTTTATTCTCAGCCTCATTCTATGCATGTATTTTTTTTTTTTTCCTTTATTGTGAAAAACAGCTTTTCCCTTGTTAAGAGGAAATACTCCTTCCAGGAGATCTAAATCAAAAGTAATCATATGTGCCAATTTCATTCTATCCATAATGTTCCAGTTTCTGTGGAAATGAAACAGATCATATCTGAAGTGCAAGATAATACTGAGAAAATCAAGCTGGTTACATTACCTTTGAAAATTAAGTATATCAAGGAGGGCTGCATATGAAAAATGAAACATAAAAAGTTATGGTGAGATACTGAGTTTTAATTCATTTCAGAAGCATAAGTGGTAACAACTTTGTACATTACCATTCAGATATTTCCCAGTTATTACTTCCTCCTAAGGACAAAATTATAAATATATGTAATAAATTATTGGTTTTATATTATAATACAAAATGTTAGTAGAGAGACTAAATAAAAATACTAACCACAGCTTTGTGCAATAATGGAGGCAAATCTGTAAAAGATTATCCCATTACTAGAAGTTAATTTAATGTTTTATCATTTGTGTTACACAAAAATATATGTATGCAGTGATCAAAACTATATATGCATATATATTTGTAAGCATTTAATGCGATTTTGATTGAATTTATATATATAAAACAGTGAAAATAAAAGGCTATTAAATAATAATCAGTCTTGGTGAAATTCTTTGCTGGCATAGCTCCATAAAGTCAGGAAAGCAGAGATTATGGTCCTGGTTACTAAACAGCACTGCACCTATTTTATTACACACAACTTTCCCCATCCACACAAAATACACTTCTCAGACAGGAGTTTTGGTCTTACCTTCAGAGTTCTGAGTGTGAGTAATCTCAGCATGATTCACTGATAGCAGCAAAAAACAGATCTTCAAAAGTCTGGACATTTCTTCTGGTGTTTATGAGAATCACAAGATATTTGGATTGAAAAGGAAAACAGAAAGAACCAAGTCAAAAGGCAATATTCACCCCAAACTTTCACAGCTATAAATCAGAGCAGCCCATGCTATGGAGTACAGATAGAGATCACAACGATTTAAAAGTGTTTGCTCCCAAGTTTTTAATTTAGATCTTTTCCCAGGATAGAGATGTATTTTATGCAAACATGTGCCAAGTTGCATGTGCAGCCAGATTTATTTCCCTTTTACCAAGTGGCTTGTTTAATTTTCTTCCTAGTAGCACCGTTTATTTACTAAGTCACACTCCAGCTAAATATTACTCCAGAGCAGCTTTGTTAAAGCAAGAGAACAAATCCTTTTAAAATCAGATAAAATAGAAGAGAAAAAGAGGGAGTGAAAACAGAAATAATAAAGAAGGTCCAAGCAAAGCCTAAGCCTTTCCCAGCCCATGAGGCTGTGCCTGCACCATCACTGCAGACAGGTCTGAGACCCTCCATCTGCATCTCTCTGAAGGCACAGGGTGGGGGCCTGGCCCTCTCCCTGCCCCTGGTCAGTGCAGGGGGCTCCAGGCAGGGAGGGGGAAGGAAAGTTCCCTTTCCCTGCTGCCTCCCCTCTGCAAAAAGGGGGAGAACCTCCTCACGCTCTTCTGAAGCAGAGGGAGAGTGACACATGTGGGAAACGGAGTGCAAGACCACATCACTTTGTTTAGGTGGATCAAAGCTGCAGTCCTTGCACTCAGAAGTGTACCATCGGTGTTCCACCATCACCCCACACACAGCTTGTATGGAAATTGATGTTCTAGTAGCTCTTGCTATCCCTGCTGCCCTGTGCTGTATGGCATAAAGATCTCTGAAAGATAAATTAGCTGGAAGGGCTGTAAGAGAATACATGGAGCTTTCCACTGGGCTGTCACTGATTCCCATCAGAGAGGACTGACAGTTTCACAGTTGTCCTAAACAAAATGAATGTGTTGCTTTCAGTCCAGTTCCTGCAGGACAAGGATACACAGTGCAGTAATGCAATGGGATGGAAAGGGAGCAGAGCCTGAGCAGCTCTTGCTCACAGGAGTTTCCTCGTTCCCTCTGCCCGTGACCTGCTTTAATTCACGCTGAGTTACTGCGGAGAGGATTTTCTGCCCCTGCACCCTCAGCCTGGCCCTCTGCTCAGCCCTAAGAGTCCCCACAGGTGAAACAATGGATTAATCTGATACTGGGTGATGCCCTGCTCCACAGATCACAGCTTCTTACACTGGCATTAGTCACCAACTTTAACAAATGACACAGAGGGCCCCATTGGCCAACTTGGCTCTGACCCTGAGATGACTTTGCTGGGTTTTCTCTCCCTTTCCTTAATTTCAAAGGATTATCTGCAGCACACCGAATTTCTGCATTGCTTTTTGTTGCCGAGTTTGGATCCATTCTCGCTCCTGTTTCAAAGTTCTCTGCCACAGCTTGAGTTACAGATCTGAACATTTGATAAATACGAACTCCTTTTTTGAATTGTTTAATCTCATGTACCAAGGTACTCTTTCATGAAAACCTCTTTCAACAGCCTCCAGCAATACTTCAGTCTATTGCAAATACTTAACTCCAGTCTTGTAACAGAAGTGACTCAAACTGACAGATGATGAAAAATTTAAACATTAGGCTTTAAGAACTATTGCCTCTGTCCTGTTTTTACACACACTGAAACCCTTTTCAGCTATTCTTTTGGGAGCACCACAGTACATGTCTCTCATTCAGATGTATCTGGTTTCCTAGACAATGAACTTACTTGTGTTTGTTTCTGTCTTTGCCCTATTAATTTTGCAGTAAGGTTTGATTACTCTTCATAGTTTAAATTATGCTTTCAGTGTCAGTCCTGATTTGTTTATTCCAATTCATTCACTTTGATCAGGCAGTGTATTTTAATTAAAGCATGCTAACTTAATATGTAAGATTAAATGCTAAGGAAAATGCTTTTTCATCCTGACTAATTCAGGCAGACAATCAGCAGGTGCAGAAAAAGTCTGCTGTGAAATAGCCCTGTTGGCAAGACAATCTCTGGGATGAAATAGCCCTTTCTGTCAGTGAAACCTGTCTGTTTGTAGTTCACTGCAGCTTTCAGACAATCCCAAATCGCTCTGTGGGGATCTCTTGTGGATCCCACTGGCATCTCCTCAGAGACTGATGCCACGATCAGATCTCTGACATGTCCCCTCAAGCAGCTCCCACACTGCCCTCTCCTCTTGCTCCCTCAACAGCCACTCTTCCATGTACAGAAATCCTAGACATGTTATCACCCACTCCAATGCAGCTGCTGCCTTATCTGAACCCTGATAACCAGAAAGCTGCCCTCATAATCTCCAGTGTTGCTGATAAGCCCTTGCCCTGCCAGTGCCCACCCCTGCACCCCGGCTCTCAGCACCTCTGACAGGAGCCCCACAGGCAATGAGGGAACCCACAGTGGGCCCCGGCTGGAAAGGCAGAGAGGGGAGAGCAGGAGAGAAGAAGGAGACTGCGGGTTCTGGCGAGAGCCCAGACCCAGAGCACTTTACCTGCTGCCTCTGCTGTGTGTGCCTCCTTCCCAGCCCCTGCAGAGCTGGGCGGCTCCGGGCAGGGACCCTGAGAGCGGGGCAGGGACAGGGGCCAGCCCCGGGACAGGGGCCAGCACTGGGACAGGGGCCTGCCCCGCCTCAGGTGCCTGCCCTGCAACCACAAGGGAGGGGAAACCCCCTCTGTGTGGGGCTCAGGAGGCAGAGCAGGATGTTTTCCCCTCCCGAGATGTGAGACCTCAGTGAGCTGTGTGGGGATACACAGAGCCGAGCTGGTGCTGCCCTGCTGCCCACACATGTCCCCACCCCAGGCACGGGCAGAATGTGAGCTGACCTGGGAGCACCCAGCGCTGAACAGAGTGAATAAAGTAGAAGATCAATAAGAAAACTCCCTATTATTTACCTTGCACCTTCTGTACCAAAATCTCTCAAAGCTATTCCAAGCTGAAGTCCTAAGTGACAAGAATAAAAGACGAGAGACATGAAATGCAGACTCTCGTATGATTTTTAACCTGTGGGATTAGAACACTTAACTACCTTTTAAGTAGTTTGTCTTAATATATATTTGCTATTTTAAGCTAAATTCATTACACATTAAAAAAACATTTTCCCACTACTAGATGAGTAAAAGATGAAGATAAGAGAAGACAAATTAATGGATTCACTCCAGAGTATACATAGCTATTTTCCCAACACACAAATCTCATTTTACTATGTGCAAAAATTCAACAGCACATCCTGAAATAATACTGAGTCTGAATTACTCTTGAAAAATCCCACAAAATCAAATCCCCCACCCTATACTACAGAATACTTACTATTTCACAAGATGACTGAGAATAAAAGGCTCAGAAATTGGCAGAAGGAATCACTAACCATCAAAGCGAGTCCGAGGTAAACCTAAAGTGACATATTAAGCATCCCAGCTGACATAAGATCACCAATAATTATAAAACCCACAAAACACAACTTTTTCAGACTTCAAAAGCAATATAAATCAGTTCTTTACTTACCAGATGATATAAAAGCTGAAGTTTCTCTGCTCTCTCAGTTACAGCCCGAGTACTGCAAGATGTACAGCTGCCAGTTCTGTACTACTTATGATGCCGCTTGTTGTTTTAAAGGAAGGTTATATCCCAACTGCCAGAAATTATCCACTTCAAACAGGTTTTAAAACAAGACATGTTAGAGTAAATAGCATTTACTTAGTGCTCCTGAAGAAAATGTCTCAAGCTAGCAAAACCCTCACAATCAAGTCCCCACAGCCTGATCCCCAGGGGCACTTTGACTCACAAAACTTGCAAGAAACTGCCTGCAAGTTTTTTGAGCTGAAAACATTTGGGAACAACTTGCTCAGAGAGCTTGTTACTAACCTATCATTTTAAAGTGCAGTTTTGGCAAGTTCTACCATAACCCTTTCAGCTGGAAAAGGGCATATGCAAGAGCAGTGAGGACTTATGAGGCTTTGAGAGGAACATGAAGGAAACTCAACCAAAAGTGATACGTTTTTGTGGACTGCTATCTCTTTGAACAATAATTAAGTGCTGTTTAAATAAATGCAAGGTTGTGCTGCTGCTGAAAGCTTGATTCTCAACACAAAGAGCAGTTGCTGCAGGGAAGTGTGGCTATGGTTACAAAAATGAACACAAAAGTTAATGCAAAAGTCATCTCAAAAAAGTTTATTAACATGATTAAAAATGTGAAGAATGACAGTAAGAAAGTAACTTAGCATGGAAGAATATCCATTTCAACAGTTTTTATTCAACAAGGCTTGAACTGAATGGATTACTTTATTGTCAGATTTTGCTTGATTACTTTAACAGTTCACACTGTATCAGTTTCACCATTATTAGGAATATTGCTTTTGTTTGGATCTGATCCCTGTTGCAGGTAAATATAAAAAAATATCCCCCCATTGCTGCTGGATTGCAGAATGCATTGTCGGTTTAAGAGCTGGTAAAAGAGAAATTCTCAATGGAGGAGTCTGTTTAAAAAACAACCTTTTTTTCCCCTAATCACACTACAAAGAAATACATTAGTATTTTGGCCTTTAAATTTCTTACACGGTATTTAGAACGGCAATCCCAAAATTCCCTCCCTTTAAGTAACCATAAACCAAAAGCCTCTTTCAGAGGCTGCTTCTTGGGTTAGATTCTGGAGATTCACTTCAGACAGGCTTACACTGGCTTCAGGACAAAGACAGCATCATCCAGCACATAGTAGTCATTGTACATGTCACCTTCACAGAGGTATGGCAGTCTGGTGAAAGCCTCTATGGCAAAGCCAGCTTTACTGAAAACTTCTGGCAGGCTGTTCACCTGCTCTTCCCAAGTCTGCCCTTTGATTTCCAAGACTTCTGAAGGCTTTTCCCACTTGCCACCTACTGAGAAAACAAAACAGTTTTGTTTCAATTATAAAGAAAATTTTATTGTGTGTTGTATTTTCTTACAGAAAGCATAATTACACTGATTATGTTCCATTCCACTCCACACAGGAGGCTGACAAGCCACTTGTTGCAAGATCAGTTCAAATTGTTTCTTAGTGTTCAAAAGCAGCTTCTTCTTAAGGTTATCTTTTGTCACAATTTTCACTGGCATTTCCAAGAGTGGCTAAAAGGTACCTTCCTCTTCTGAGGCTGGTGTTCAGCAGACATGGACAGACAGTTTAATAAAGCCATTTTCCATCTTTATAACATTCTTTATGCCCCAAAGATGGCTGCGGGTAATTGCAGTAAATAGAAGCAGGAAGCTGAAAACTGTGATTTGCTGTGAAGCTTCCTCCACTTTAAAATGGATACAGAACCTTTGTGCCCTCCATGGCCACCTACCAGCTCACATGGTAAAGGCTGCTTAGGGTCATATGAAATTAAAAAGCTAAGCATTTTGCAGCACACTGGAAAACATGTTTTTTGTTGTATCCAAAGAAGCAATCTGAAGGATTATAGGCACGACTCTCAGAAATTCAAATTTTAAAATTCTTCACTCGTTTTCCAAGTAATGTCATCCATAAAAAACAGAAGCTTTCTGGTTTGGTCTGCACCTTTAACCAGTTTGCTGAATGCCGTAGTAAACACCCTTCTAAACAGGAAGTTCTACATCTTGTGATTCAGACAGTTCTGCAACTCCAAACATTTCCTAAGTTCCTCTTCCTTCAAGCAGCATCATCTCCAGAGCGATACAAGAAATGGCGCCTTTCAACAAACTAAAAAACATGCTAGTGCTGGCCTTGGACTGGATTCTGTACGGTGCTGGTAAGACTTCTTCTAAATTTTCTTACATTTTCACATTAACAGCAGTTAAACAAGACTGAGAATTTTGTGGTTATGATTTGCAAGATAGCTATAAAACAAGAGCAGTGAAAAGTTCTTCTGTGAATCAAGTTAATTTCTACTATCTTCATGCAACTTCCAAATTAAACAACTGCTGGCAAATGCTTTTTCTTCCAAGAATCTGAAATGCTCATGTGGTTTCTGGGTCAGATCTTACTGCACTTCCCTGCCCAGATCACTCAGGCAGCAGCCTGGGCTCAGTGCAGCTGTGGCTGTTTGGGAGGGGGGGTTGAGAAGTTCAGCAGGCAGTACCTACATGAACCAAGGCCATGGAGTCCTGCTCTGCAAGGCCACCAGAGCCCGTGGATAAGGAGGAAAAGAGAAGGGGATAACTTGCAGAACCACAAGTCCACCCACAGCTTATAATTCTCACAATCTTCAGAGTGCTGTTGCTGCTGTGGAATGGCTCTGATACTCATCTGACACAATCATTTCACTCCTGTAAAGTCACAGACACTGAATCTGCTTGGATTTGGTGAGCAAAATGATGGACAATGCTGACTGCTCACCATGGACTGGATTATAAATTGTGTATGAGTAGTACACTAAGAGACTTCAAGTTATTTTTCATCTAATTTGTTATTTTTCAGGAAGTAGAAAAGGATGCTGTTAAGCTACTGCCTTCATTTTCACTGTAATAATCTTAGTTCTATAGTTTTAATAACTACACCATTTATTTGAATAAAATTTAATATACTGAAACAGTATTTACATTACAGATTTCAATAGGAACTTAAAAGAAATCTCCCAGACCAGTCATATTAAGCCTTACATTTCAGTTCCTTAATTAGAATTCTCTTCTCTGATTAACCTTCTTGTTTTCTCTGCACACATTTTTAAATGTCAGAACTAACAAGTACTATTATTATCCTTAGAAACCCAGAGTCAATATATATGATGAAGTGGAAGAATGTCTAGGAACTATTGTGAATTCTAATCAATGTGATGAAGTTGCTAAATTATAAATGTCTCTATGACATTTCCGCTGCCTGCCATCAGGTTGTGTCGCTTGACTCGGACTGGGAACAGTGGAGGAGAGAGAAACCCCTGCAGAACTGCTCCACTGAGCCCCACTGCCCCCCAAACCCCCCAAACACACAGGACTGAACGTGAGGCAGAACTGCGCCAAGGATTCTTTTGGTTTCTTTTCCTTTGTAGAATGTCCCTTGCTGTGTAACTGTCCCTCACATTACCCACTGCTCCTTCCCCACAGGTGTGGCAGACAGCTGCCAAGTCACTGTAACACAACCCAGGCTGCAGGAAGCTGACTACTCTGTGAACAGGGTGCTCCTAACTTGTGCTTTCTCTGCCTCGGGATGTTCCTCGTCCTCACCTCAAGTTCTGTGGTTTCGCTTTTTAAGAAACACACATCAGGATTTGTGCACTCCTGAATGCAGAGATCAGAAGTACAGAGTACATTCAGCAGGAACTAACACCTCACTTGAGATCAAAGATCTGACAGTAGATGACAATGGTGTCTATATCTGTGGAATTGCCTTCTTGGACTCAAATTCATCTGGTTCTAAACAAACAGGAGACGGAACAGTACTAATGAAAACAGGTCAGTTCTTCATTCCTCCTTAGTGAAGCACCTTAGGAGAAATAAATTACCTTTTCTAAATAATCTATTTATACTTTCAAGAATGACATTTAAGATGGAAATACCAACAATCCGTTAGGGAGTTGTATGAGTATATTCAAATGCTAATAGTAAAACCAGAGGCATTTTAAGCATCTCAACCTCATTTGCTAATTAGACTGTTCTGTCACATGATGCAAATGACTAGAATTCTACAAAAGACAGAACTTCGTACTTCTCTTGTCTAACCATAGTCTACAGCCTCTTACATAAAGGCTTTAATGGCTATGAGAAAGGAAGTGTTAACAGAAAAATGAGAAGTAGAAAAACAGACATTTAGTAGAAATACATGCAACAGAATACAGGATCTGACTTGGGGATTCGCTGTGCCAGCCTGAGAAAAAGGGTTTAGTTCCACAATCTTGCCTTCTGTTCAAGAAAGTGATGAGGCTTCAGTAACTACATTTCAGTTTTACGTGCTAAATTATAGAAAGAAAAAAAAAAAGCACCTAGCTGGATTATTACTTTCTCTGTATTCCTCTATCTAATTCCATTTCTGAACAAAAGTCTGTGAGCTTTACTCAGATATACCTTTGCAAGAGCAGAAAACTGGACTCCATTCTCTCTCTACCCCTAAAAAAGGGTTCATAATTAAAACTATCAGGTCTCCATTGCCCTTGCAAACATTCGGGGAAACAAAAGGAAAATTATGTCACTAAGGAATTTAGACTGAAAATGAACCAGAAAAATACTGATGAGTCTAAGGTTTTTTAATGCCTCAGAGAAGAGGGGTGGGGGGTGGAATATGCAGAATCTTAAGAAAATTATGTGAATTAGAAGAACTGTTCCTTATTCTAACACTCACTTTTAATAATGGAGCAGAAGAGCAGCACAACGATGAAAAACTCATCTTCATCTTCATGATTGCCATCTCATCCTTACTGTTTGTGTACAGCTCTACTGTATTATGCTTTGTGGTTTATAAGGTAGGCTCAAAATGGTATTTCTGATTTTGTTCATACACAGTTTTAACAGCTCCAAAAGGAGATAAAAAGCACCTTCCTGGATTTTGTAATTTTTATGGTTGTTTTAAAGAGGTGGTTGGTTGAAGCTCACGTGCTGCACACATTTGGGAACTCTTGTGTGGCACATACCTGGACTCTCAACAGCAACCACATTTTCTTTTTTCACTAAAGTGTCTAAAAGAAAAGGTATTCTAAAGTTAAAATTACCCTGAGAGTATTAATCAGATTATCAACACACACTCACAAAGCAAAACTAGAAATGACCACCCTGAGTCATCAACTCTCTGGATTAATTTCCAGTAAAAGAATTAAAATGTCTTCTCAAAGTATCTGTGAGATGCAGTAAAGTTACTGCAGACTGACTTTCCTTCTCTAATCAATCTATTCATACACAATTCAGAAGAGAGACCTTGGTAAAATTTAAAAATCTCAGAGGCTTGGAAGAAGTTTTACACTTTCCAATGATATAAACTGATCTCATGAAATACTGACCTACAAACTGATACTGTAAAAGGGGCAACGCTTTCACCTGTTCTGACAGTTTCTCATCTTGTGTTTTAATTGTTTTTACTTTATTTTCCCTGCAGTTAAAACCAAAGCTGCTAAAGAAAAGTGGGAAAGACCAAAGAACGGAGAACTGTGTATGTTACCACTTCATTTGATTTGTCTGTCATTCAAAGCTTCTTTTTCTGTCTTTTAAAAGTATGTTGGGCATAAAATGTGTGATTAATTGATGATTATGTTAAAAAGACATAAAAAGCTGTTAGGAGATTTGTACAACACTAGTTATGAAGTTCTATTTAATTTTAACTAATTAGTTGATTTACTTTTAACACACTGAATACACAATGAAGTTAATCTGTGTAAAGGCCATCTGTACTACACAGCTTCCTACAGGTTTTAAGGAAATTTGGTTCAAACTTCTGAAAATAACAGGTTTTGCTATTAATTCTTTATTTCTTTAAATAGTCCACTAAAGTGAGCTAATGTATTTAAAAGAAGTCTATTAAGAATCTCTGTCACCATGTATTCTTGAATAAAATCTGAAGCCATACATTTAAATATCCATTACAGAAGGTATGCTTTCTTGCATACCTTTCCTTTCCTTACATATGTTAAGTAATGCAATAATAATGTAATTTAAAACCCTTCTGTGTGCCAAACCGTATGTTTTTAGAGTGTTATTTAGTAATGCTCCCAAATGTATAGTCAGGTAATGTTTCCCACAAGTTAAAATGTAGCAACAATCTAAAATATTTTAAATAATTTGCAGAAAATAAATAGTAGACGAAAACTTTTTCAAGCAATTGCCCAAGAACTTCAAAAGCAGAGGTTTGCTGAGCATTGCCAACTGCCTGTAAGTATCTACCAATACCAAAATTTAGGGGGAACCAACAGCTTTTAAGAGTTCACCATTTCTGTTTCTTCTGGAAATAGACTTTTCTTTTTAAAGTTGATTAAGGTCTAAAAAAGTATTCTGCGCAACAGTCAAAGACACCATAAGTCATTCTAAATGGCCATACATGTATAATTACACATACATGTATACACTTTATAAAATATCTGCATGGACATTTAGAAATGAAACTTTCACTGAAACTTTTTCAAGATGGAGTTTGCCTCCAAAAAGAAATTCTGCCTTTTTATATAAAGAAATTGACATCAGTAACAAAATACTTCTGCATTTTCCCCTTAGGATGACTTGGAAGCTGACTCTGTTTATCAGAACAGATGAGCACGTGCAGCAGCTCAGATTTGTTCAGTATTTCTCGTGCAAGCAAAGGGGCAGGTGAAGAAGTTAAGCTTCTTCACAGACCTCCTTTGCTTCAAAGGGAGACAAGGAAACCTTGCAGGGCAGTGTTCTTCAAGAGGATTTTCTGAACAGATCACCAAACACAAGGGCATTGTTCATTACACCTGGGTTACATATTGCATTTTCCATCCTGCAAGAATAAGGACTGTGGGAAAAGATTTCAACTTTCACATGGTAACTGCTGATGCTTCACAGAAGTTTCCTTTTCCAGTTTAGATTTAATCTGTATCTTTTCTTTTTACATAAACTCACATGTATTCCTTTTACACAAACTGAGTATTTGTGAAAGATGTATCATAATGGACAGCAACATAAAATAAACCTGTTTCATGTGACATTGTGGGTTTAGTCACATTAATGTGATAGTTGTCAATGTAACATACACAGGCCAGCAGTCATTGGCCCTTAACAACAGCTTAAAACAGAGCAAACCCTCTGTATCAGGCAGGCAAGCAGAAAAAAAAGAGAATATGAACACATGTACTATCATGGCAAAGCTCATTTGGGATGGGAACTTCTTCCTAATCTTTTTAGGAAAGTAGTGGTCAACTGTGAAATATTCTTCTGCTTCTCCAGTATTAAAATTCACTTGCTAGACAAAACCCTCCCTTTTCCAGTCCCACCATCTAAAGTCAGGACTACCTGGAGCACCAACTTTGCCTTTACATGCTTGTTCAGCATCGATACAAGCACAAAACAGAGCTGGACTACCCACTCAAAGGCAGGATACTTTCTTCTCTTTTGGAAGTACCTTTTCTGTTTTAGCAGTTACTACCCAACCAATCTACAAAATCAGCACTTCTACAAGAGATCTGGTATTGTCAGGTATTCTCCTGACTGAAGAACAGCTGCATCTTTTATCATAATTTAAATAAAGCAAGGCTTTGTTTAACAAGTGACATTTCTCACTTCAGTGAGATGAGAACTGACAACTGAGACAAAGCAAGGGTCCACCTCACACAGCACTCTGTGTTTCCAGCTCAATTTAACAGCAAGTATTTCAGGAAGACAGAAAACACGCCTTTGCCTTCTCATCCCTGTCAATCAATCACAAGGACACTGATGTGTTCCACAAGGCAATTTCACACTCGCAGGCTGTGAGTGTTCACTGCTTCTGAAGTGTGGGATCTCTGACATTTTTATTTTAGAGAAACTTCAACCAGTCTAGTCATGTATTACCTACTAATGACTTTGTATATAAATATTATGTCTGTACAAGGAAATACAAAGGATTTTTATATGACCCTACGAGATACCTATTAAAACTAGAAAGCTGTAATACTTGTTCTCATGTGACTAGTCTAACACCTTCTGATTCACTGGGCTTTCCTGCCAAATTTAGACAAGTGCAATAATTGCATTACTGTTGTTTTGCATGTTGAAAATAAAACTGAAAAGCCCCCAGAAGAATTTACAATGAAGCTACTCTGGACTCTAGGTGTCACTGTAATTCCAGAAACAGCAAGCACAGAGCTGTATTTTACTTCCTCCTCCACCTTGCTTTGTTCTGTTAAAGCAAATTTTATGTTATTCACATGGACAGTTTCCACCATTGTCACCCCATTACACTGCACGTAACCACACAAATAATCTCATGTCGAGTGAAATAATTTCTCCATTTCCAGAAACAGATTTATACACTGATCAAACACCTTACCTGCCCCAACTCTTCTCCATTGGTTCTCCCCCTACAACATTCAAGGTTCTCTCTGTGGGTTCAAGCTGGTGTTAATTAGCTGCTACAAGAAGTTACTTGAGCCATGAAATGCTCTCCTCTTTGATTGTTCCAAATATAATTTTGTGAAACATAAAGCATATGTACCTATCATTTTTAAAAATGCACAAAGTAAAACAGCTGAATGAAAATAGCGAAATTCTACAACTGTTTGTACATCATGAAGATGGTTTGGCAGGTCATTGGCTGTTTCTTTAGACTACAGTTAATTACATCTCAAGTGGGAAAGCATAAGTGCAATGACAGTAACTTTTCTCTGTGCCAACTTGCAGTGTGTACAACATAAATTAACACTACATGAATAGTGGTTGATAGTTTGCATTAGGAGGGGTCTGTATTTTACTTTGAGAGTTCACGTTGGAAAGTGAACATTATCTCCCTAAGAATTTTCAAGTGGGATTCACCTGGATCACTTCAAACAGTTTGACCTGAACTGTTTTATTCAGCATTAAACAGTTCTGATGGTTTTGCTCAGTGGGTCACTGGAAACCACTGGGGTTACCTAAAGCTAAAGGGCCCTAATCAGAGACCAGTGTTCCCATGTTGCTCCAACACAGCTGAAATGGGGCAACTTGCAAAACAAGATCCGTGACTTCAATATTTGAGCTTTTTGTTGGTTCTAACAGTGTATGCTGGGGAGTTCAGAAAACAGCTTACATCATATGGCCTGTTTACCTACGATTTCATACTTCTGAATATGCCCTGCACAAGTTATTTGTAAAAAATCAAACAGTAACATGTCATTTATTAACCATTTAATTTGGAATACTGTATCCTACAGAAGCTTTCCTTACCTGGCTAAATAACTATTAATCTTTGTACTTACCATTTTCCACATAGGGGTGAAATGGTAGAACCAATGCTAGAATGACTCTCCCTCTAGTTGGCTCCAGTACACTTCTAATATCTTTTAATAGAGTCAGTGGCTGATCACAGCGATCCAGCAAATTCAAACAGCTGATAACATCATACTGAAATCCTGTATTTTGCCATTCATTTACACCAAGCACCCTAGAAAAGGAAAGAGAAAGAGATACAGTCTGTCAAACAAAAATGAGCTGAGTTCAGAGAGAACCACTGAAGATAAAAATTCCCTATGGATGTGCTGGTAGTGCAGGTAAGGTCAGCCACTTTGGCAGTGAGAAGAGACAGACATGATCCCTTCTGGTCTTTTGAAAAAGAAAACTAAATCAATGACCAGCATGGCTATATATCCAGCCCTGTGAGCCTTTATACTGCCTTACAGTCATGAGGCAATACAGGAGACAAAAACCACCACTGGTAAGAGGGAACATCAGGTGTTTGTTCTGCTGCTTTTGTAGAGATTTCTTCATAGCAATCGTAAAGAAATTGACTGAAAATACTGAACTGTTGCAAATAGATTACTTTGCTGTAATGTTTGATATAGAGGATGTAGGAAGTATTTGGTACAACACCTGTATTTCTTCTTCTGAAGCTGCCATATCATAGTTTCAGACAGTTCAGTGGCATAGATTTCTTCAAAGTGAGGACTCATGACTTTAGTGACTTCTCCATCCCCAGCCCCTAAATCAAGAAGTCTGTGGGATTTCCATTCAGGATTTATTTTAAGCAGTCTTTGAAATTGTTCTGGGGAGAACACAAACATTGAGCCCCTTCCAAGCAGCCTGAAATGTAAAAATGAGAAATGACCAATTTTGTACAAACTTTAACACGGCAGACAATGAAGGAATTTACAATATGCTTTGGCAGGAACCAGTCACACATAATAGCAGACAAGGTCACTGCTCAGATAAATTCTAAATCCAGTTCAACTTCCCTTGCACTTGACAGAGATCAAACACACAGCCACATGCAGTTACAGTGGTTAAGACTTCAGGAGGAATTTGATTAAGCAAGGAAGAGTTCATGGGGTGCAGCTCAAGAAAATGATTGTATTAAAAAAAAAAAAAATAAAGAGGAGGGGGAGAGAAAGAGAAGGAAAGACAAAGGCTGAACCTTATGTGTTATATTTGCAGATTTGAATCTCTGCCACCAAGCTTAAAAAAAAAGAAAAGGAATAACTGAGGAAATAAAATGGCTGCAGACACAGAAGTATGCACAATGAATGAGGAATAGGATGTGCAACTAGGAGGGAAGCCAGGGAACAGACTTAAAGAAAGGATGGGGGTAACACTGCTGGAGGGGCAAAAGAGATTTTTTTAATTCTATGTTACAATGGCTTTTACTGCTATCTGCAGATCCTGCATTCAGCATGAAAAGCCATGGAATAGAAAATAGGCAACTCATTAAGGAATTGGGTAGAGGTGACAGTTGGAATCCTTATGGATCAAGTCAATGACATCCCCGCCCAGAACTGTTTGAAGACTCCACAGTGACACATTTCAGCTGTCATAGCAGAATTCAGATGATGAAACAGTTACAAGAACAAGGAGAGGCAAAAGAGCCGGCCATAGCTCTGTCATAGACTGCAGGTAGATAAATACTATTCTTTAAACTAACCTTGGGTAGCTGGTTAAACTTAAAAAGCAATCAACAGAAAAAAGCAAACAAAAAAGCAAACAAACAGAAAAAGGTAAACAAAGATATAAAGAATCAAAGACTTAACACTGTGAAAAAGAGGTGTCCTAGGAAAGACTGACTGTACTAAAAAACAAAGAAACTGACAACAAAAAGGACAGAGTATACAAAGTCATAGAGAAGAAACTAAAGCAGGATATCAAATGTATAAAAATAAACAGACTATATTCAATTTAAGTAGAGCCCCCTTGCAGCACACTTGTGTCAGTCCACACTGTATAATTGGCTCATAGCTATTATTCCTAACAGCATTATGACGTGTTATTGAAAGCTCTGAAGAGCCTTTGAAAAAAAACGGAAGAGACCAAAGGAACCTTTATATAAAGCTACACATAACTAAGAACACCACAGGGAAGCTCATAAACTCATCTGGGTAGAAAATAAGGGAAAAGACTCTTTTTCCAGCCTTAGTAGACAGTTCCTATCATATCAGACTGTGCAGAAGTATGTAGTAGGTGCAGAGGTAGGGAGAGTGGAGAAGTTGGCTAAATATACAAAAATGTATTCTTCATGACAGACAAGCTGTGAAACATATGTCTGAATGGGGTGACGTGAGCCAAAAAAGGCACTGACTTCTTTGGGAAAAATCCTAAAGCAGCCACGAAGAGCTGAACTCCCCTGCAGCCACAAAGGAGACTGATGCAGTAAGAACAGGAGAAAATCATTTTATCAGCTTATGTTTTCCTGCTTTTCTGATGTTTCTGTGGTCAACCGTGCCACATCAGAAGTTACCTGTTCAAGTACAGCTTGCACCCAAACTGAGGTGGAATTGTCTTACAGAACAGGAGAAAGGACAGAATTCCACATTAATGTTACCAGACACAACACTTGGCCAATCTTGCAGTGTTCAGAAATCTGACAGGATTTGCAGAGGGCGCACACACACTCTCCAGGGGAAGGAGTTTTAGGTGCAACACAGAACTGACTGGATACAGCCACCAAAAAGGACACTCCCAACAGGGACTGATATAAACATGGCAGTATGGAAAGGGCAAGGTGGGGAGGGAATAAAGCAGAGGGAAGAGACACAAAGAGAACACTCTTAGAAAGAAATTAATACAAGGCATTGTTATAAAATACAATTAGACTCCTCTGACTGTCTTCTATTAATTGCAATTACCTCCCCTGTCCTCTTTCACTGGAAAGGTGTACATCAGTTAGGAGGGCTGGGCGTGAAGAGCACAGAGGGCATTTCACATCTGACAGACCAGCAAGGGGAAACTACACATTTTGAAAAGCTGACAGATTGAGGGTAGGGCCGAACACTGAAAACTCTAAATCCAAACTGTATTTAGTTTAGCCAATATTAGCTTTTCACTTACCCATTGATAGATGTTCTGGACATAAAAAGGCTAAAACTAGAAGACACAATAGAGTGATAGAGCTGGATAAACAGCCAGCCTGACTTCTCAATGCTGTTGTTTAAGAAGATCTGTGTTCCTTGGTCAAGGTAACTCTGGACAAAAATGGGCTGAAGGGATTCAGACAACTGTTCTGTGTTGCAGACATACCACTAGAGAAAGAGATAAAGGATCATTTAATAGTTCAGCAATGTAAAACCAGAAGTAGTTAAAATTAATACATGAAAAGCTATTATCAGTTTCCATAAATATAAAAATTTAGTTTTTGCTACAGATTTCTCAACAAACTTCAGGATTAAAGTAATTTAGAATTGTAATGAAGTGAGGACCAATTTCTTGCTAAGAAATAATTCTTTTAATTTTTGTCTTAATCACTACCTTGTACTTCAAAGAAATCTACAAAGTAAATTCCCTAGAAAACAAACAGTTCCTCTAAGGAACGGCATCACTGATAAAATAGTATGAAATGGGACTTTTCCTTAGGCATCCTCTGAAATCAGCCAGTGCACTTTCAATATTTTTCAAGGAAAGGAGATAAAGAATCCAATATATACACAGCTTGTCTGTCCTATAGCTGAACTATGTCTTTGCACATACCAGTACTAAAAGTTTCAAATGCCATTTTAATTAGGAATATCACTATTATTTTTCAGTCTCCTCCACCTCTGTGGAGTTATTGCTGTCCTTCTCACAGAATGCCATTGTGTCTGTTTTCTTTTATCAAGAATTATTCCTTACAGCAAACACCATCTTATCTCCCCCTTAGATCTTGCAATAATGTTCCTTAATCTGGCTGTATGAGTTCACTGTGCAGATAGGGAGTTATAAGTATCCTGAAGAGAAATGGAGAGATTTAACAGAACCTTGGAGAAAATGCACATGGAAGGACAGGAACAATCAGCTGGGGGAACTCCACAATAATTTAACAGCTAAGATTGTGTCTGTAGCCATACCGTGAAAACACGTGCTCGTATCCTGATCCCTTCACATTTGTTTACCTTGTTGAGAGAGGAACAGTCACCTAATGCAGGTTTACACAGCGTTCAGCACAATGAGACTTCCAGTCATTACTGTAATGTAAATAATAATGGGGCAGGATTCTTACTCCAGCGTCTGCTGCTTCACAGCAGCAGTGCCAGCAGAGGGGAGCAGAGCTGCACCAAGGTCACTGTGCCAGGTTCATCAGCAGGGGCTCCACCAAACACTGGCCCAAAGTAGCAAGGGGTGTTAAGACCCTTCAGCCAACAACCAAACACTGTCTGCTCAGGCTTGCTTTGAAAACCACCTGCAAATGGGTGCACTTCTGGCAGAATCAGGCTCTCCTGTGCTTTCAAACACACCTGTAGGTAGCACAGGTCTGGGATCCTTTCCTCAAGAAAACAGATTTTGAGCAAGTCTGTGCCACATGAGGAAATCTGGCACAGGGATCCCCCAGGCTGTTGATGTGCCAGTTTAGGTGTTTTCTCATTGCAGCACAGCACTTACTTAAATGAATCAGCATAGACCAGGGATTCCCAAAAGGAATCCTTAGTGGGTTGTGAGAAACCACTAAAGCAGCAGCCTGGGTACTTTGTCATCCATCTTCAGAAGCCAATTTCAAGTGCCTGGCAGGAGCAAACGATCCCAACAAGCTGCAGAGCAGGCTGGGCTATGTGTCAGGTGCACTCCCTAGGCTGCTGCCTCACCACACTGAACAGGTTTGGTGTGGCTCAGATGATTTGCTTTTGCAATGTGTTGCCATTTTCAATCCAGAAGAAAACATATTCAACTATCAAAGCTTTGGACAACACAGGCTTTGTTCCATAAGCAACAGGACTACACGTGCTGTATTGAGTTCCTGCAACTTGGGGTTCTGCACTGAACTGTCACCTGTAGTTCCACTGAAAAACAACAGTCCTGCATTTCTTGTCTTTAAGACTTCTAAATATTGGCATAACCGTTGTCAGAAGGATGATGGTGACAAGTAACATTAGCTTGTTTCCAGAAATTAGCTTTATTCACAGATCTCCTCTAATTTCTGCGTATCCATGGCCACCCAGAGCACTGAGAACCTGCAGTAATGGATCAGCCTGAAGAATTACGGTGCATAACTATGTGTTTATGATATATCTTCTTCCTTAGCTCAGCTCTGCATATTTTACCTACATTAAGCCCTCACAACAGTTTTTATTAGCCCTTCTAACTTCTGTCATGTCTTCAGTTGCTTTTTGCCAAAATGTAGAACAGGTCTGAACATATTCCAAAGGAAACCCATAACAATTGCATTGCAAGGGTACATGCCCTGACCTCTCCACAGGGTACTGACCCAAGTGCCCACACTGCCCAGATGCAGCACTTAACCTTTTAGCACAGTCGGATTGCACAGCAATAACTCATTCCCAGTTTGCCACCTCCTACTGCTCCAAGGCCTCTGCGAGCTTCGTGGCCTCCTACTTTTCTTTTTTTTCCCCCCTCTGGATACACAGATACTGATCACAAAACATCTCTGTGGCTACAGACCCACTCCCCTCAACACCACCACCTGCAAACTTCACTAGAGCCTCTCACCGGGACACACCGGGGCGTACACCATAAACCGGGCTGACAGCCACACACCGGGATGTACAGCCACAAACCAGGGGTGTGCGTCCAGGCACTGGAGTTACACCCGCACACTGGGATGTACCCCGACACATCGGGGGTGCACACACCGGAATGCACACCCACACACCAGGGGTACACCCAGACCCCAGGGTTACACCCTCCCGGGAGCAGCCCCGGCCGGGCCCCTCAGCCCCGCTCCCGCACATCGGCCCGGCCCCTCAGCCCCGCTCCCGCACACCGGCCGGGCCCCTCAGCCCCGCTCCCGCACACCGGCCGGGCCCCTCAGCCCCGCTCCCGCACACCGGCCCGGCCCCTCAGCCCCGCTCCCGCACACCGGCCGGGCCCCTCAGCCCCGCTCCCGCACACC
>VXBX01009614.1:165226-177553 GCA_013400415.1 Scytalopus superciliaris | reverse complement strand
CCACACCAAGCAATATAGGGCAGGTAATGCTTTGCTGTGATGATGGAACAAAGGAAAAATCCACAAACCAGGACCACTCCATTCTGCAAGCTATTGCTCAAATTTTAAGGATATTAAAAAATATTTCTTGAACAACCTCCCACTACAAAGTGCTTAACTGTTGTGTAGTGACCACGTTTCCTAAGGATGTGGTATAATGTGTGAGCAGAGGGGAGGGATCTCCTCCTTTGACCTGCTGGCAATCCTTTGCCTACTGCAGCCCAAGATCCCATTTCAGCCCATTCCTCCAGCCTGTCAGATCCCTCTGGATGGCAGAGTGACCCTCTCATGCATCAGCCACATCTCCCACTTTTGTGTCATCACCAAACTTCCCGAGGATACATCCTGCCCCATCATCCTGCCCATTAATGAGGGTGTTAGACAGGACTGGAGCTAGGACAGACCAACAGGGCTGGCTGTTAGCCACTGGCCTCTGAGGGGATGTCCTGGCCCTGATCATCACCCTCTGGGCCTGACAGCTTTGAACCCATCCCACTGTCTGCTCATCCAGCCCATATTTCAACAGCTTGTCTAGGAGAGAGACAGTGCCAAAGGCCTCCCTGCAGCCCAGGCAGGCAATACCCACTGTCCTGGGGCAAGTGTGTTTTAACTGCCTGCCTGTGGCTGAAATAAGAGATCAGCCAATAGGTTTTTAATATATGTAAGTAATTTTAGCTCAGTCAGTGATCTGAGTACATTGCCATGGGCAAACTGGCTCCCTAGAAACAACTTGGGGTAGTCTGGTCTTTGTGAACTGTGTGTCCAGGCTGTGCTGCATTGGCCAGCAAAGGACATGCCTGTTCACACATGCATGTACAGAAAACACAGGCAGACTGCTTCCTACTTAAGAAATTATTTTTGAAGGAAGAAGCAAGAGAAATACATAATATAGTTCAGATGCTCTGATTAACTCATCTCAGCTTTGTACCTTTATGCTGTTCCTTGCCCGAGTGAAATAAATCACATTTCAGCATGACTCAAGTGAAAACACAGGTTTTAGAGATTGAGCATTCAAAGTATTTCAACTCTCTATATAATAAATTTATTGTTGCTATAGTCGAGAGGCTACTTACTGGGGATGAAGATTTGTAACTACTGTGATTTAAAATCTATCCACAAAGGGATCATTTCTGTGATGGAAAGGGATCAGAACTGGAGTTTTTTATGCTTCAAGTCTGAATTTCTCTGAATCATCAAGATGAATATATTCAGCCCTCTCATATCCACATCCAGTTCAAACTACTACTCTTCTGCAAAAATCATTCATCTTATTTGACATTATAATGAGGTTCGTGTCCTCTTCCCATCATCTCACTGGCTATCTACAGACTGCATTAAAATAGAATTAACTGCTCTCACACACAGCCTCAAACTCCAACTGCCTCTTCTTCTGTCTGGATGCATTTCTGAGACCACCTGTTGTTCTTTTGTGTCATGCTTGTCCTCATGCATTTTTTTAGAGAATTCCTCAAATGTGAAACACTGTCCCAATCTTTAGTGACACATAACCAGACCCTTCTCCTTCAAGAGCTACTTCCACAAAAGTTCACACACAATTGCCTTTATGTATTTTTAAAGGTTTTTACTCAAAATTCAGGAGAGCTGTGTAGTTCTCAGTATATTCCTGTTGTTCTCTCAAGTAAATCCTAATCAGGACTTATTTTTGCCTTTCAATCCTGACTTCAGTTATTCCTTACGTTGCCATTTCCTCTTGGTGGTCATAAATACAACCTATGACCCTTTCAGTGCAGTGATTCCCTGTTAATTTGGTTTTATAAGAGCCCACACATGTCCAACAGGCTAACTAGCAACCACAGCCCTCTGCTGTGCATTAAGGTCTCCAGGGACTGCAATGAAATCATTAGCATTAGAATTGAAGTAGAACTGAAGCCAAAATTACACACTCCTGCAAGAGGCAAATTCCCTCCCTCCAGTTATTATACTGTTTTCTCTCAAACGAAAATGTATCTTAAATGCAACCCTATTAGGATTATTTATTTAAGGAAGTAGGTTTATGAGATAAACAGAAAGCAAAAGCTAACAACATGTATCTTAATAAGAGCAATTAGGTGATCTCAAGCATAAAGCAGGGGATGGCCCACTGCTGAAATGTATCCTTTGCTTTTCAAAATCAGGTAGATTTCCTCATGTGTATTGCTTAATAAATGATTTACTCTTTAAAAAAACATTTATATTTCTACACAGATAAAAACAACTGGAAAATATTTTTAAAGTTTTCAGATTTTTGCAGGGCAGTTGCTGCAAACTAACTGCTGATCAATTTGCTTTTTAGATTACAGAAGTGTTTCATGTTGATTTCTAAGATTTCAAGTATCCCTTTTGAACTCACCTTGCATCAGGTTGGCCAACTGCATTATTCAGGTTCCTGTATCCAAACTGATTTAGTATTGTAACCACAAGCATTGGAGCCAAAGACTGGGCAGGCTTGGTAAATAAAGCATTGGTACCAAAAACCATAGAGGAAAGTGGTGATCTAAAATGTGTAGGGGGAAAAACAAATTAATGCATGACACAAACTTATTAGAATATTAAGTACAATAGTGATTTAAAAAACCTGTTAATATGCAAATGCTAAATATAATTTGGAAATTAAAGGTAACAAACCTCTGGGGTGTGTGTCCCTCTTTCTCTCTATATATACATACACATATCTTAGTCCTGATTATGAAATAATTTGCACTCAAGTTCAACTTTGTCCACTGTGAGTAAATAGGGAAGTTAGATTAGATTGAACAGTGCACAGAGAATTAATTACAACTTCAGATTTTACATGCATGAGGCCAGAAAAGCAATTTTTTTCCTCATGGAAGCAACAGCTCCCACCTTTGAGGGGCAGGTCCCTTAACAGAGTGACCAAATTACATGCACTTTGATAAAAATCTGGAAGTTCCATGAGTCCCAATATGCTATGCCATAGCAGCTTTTATCACTTCTGTTTCAGGGAGATAATGGCAACCACTTAGACCTTGAAATTTGAACTTTAGGTAGCCCAGGCAAAGCTTTGTCAATGCCTTTTCCTTCTTAAGAAGACCTTATTCAGAAAATGCCATAAATGACAACAGATGTATATAGTTACAGAATAATTCAGTTGAAACTAACACAAATAAAACCACAAGAATCAGAAGGACTTGGCTTGTACTACATTAGAATAAAAACTAGAAATTACACAATAATCCCTTTAAATTATTCTGCTGAAGTAACTGCAGGACACTTTACTCGAGGTCTTATCTTTGCTTAAGTTGCTCTTACAAAAAGTGCTTCCATATCAAGGATCCCAGATAATTTACTGTCTTTACTCTGACATAATTCAACTTACATAAGAATAACAAGGCAAACAGCACGTTTAAAGAAATCCAGGAATGACTGACATACCTCCGCTTGTGCTTTATTAAATCTGCATCAACAATATCTGCCAAAGGCAAATTGAACAAACTAAATGAAGCTTGTACAATTACCCTAAAGAAAAACAAAGTATTTAAGATGTTCATAGTTCTTATATTCCCTTCCATAATTAAATTGTAACTGACATTTTGACACACCCACCCCAACACTGACACTTCTCCAAACACACAGGGCTGAGATGCTCTTTAAAACATGGTGATTTATCTGTTTAAACAGGAGTTGTGAAAGCATTACTAGATCTGGTTTAGTTGAGAATTAGAAATCAATATGCAAACCTAAAAGGTGTGAGAGGGGGTGTTCACTTTTTTTCCTGCCCATTGATGTAAAAGGTCACAAATACTTGGACAGTAAATGACATTATCAGTAAATGTCATTTAAAATGACCAGGAGAAAACAAACACCTTAGAAAAAGGGGAAACTGAAAATTTGCTCTTGAAATCTGAAAAAGACTTGGGTACTGCTGGAAAGACCACATGGGAGACAGACTTTAAGGTGGGAGAATTAGAATACTAAGAATATTTTATATGCATTCCTATGTATGTATTTACAGAATGTGTGTATATATATATATATACACACACACATATATATGCATTTAAACACACACACATACAAAGCTGATTCTTAACAAATTGCTAAATGAAACTATAAACTCAAATACTAAGATTTCTATGTCTTATTAAATTTTGGGTGTTATGAGCTTTTACTAACAAGAGGTTTTGAACAATGAGCACTTTAAACACACAGTCTTTAGGTACCTTAGAATTTTTTTCCTGGGGAAATGAAAATACATCTTCATCATTTAAAACATGCAGATAATTAAATTCAATTTATTGTTCACACAATTCAGTGTTACAGTAGCCTGTGACTGAAAATAAGAATACCAGAGAGGGGGAGAAGAAGATGAAAAAAGGAAGGCAGGAAAGAACCTGTAGAAAGACAGCAATGAAATAAAAAGTGAAGAAATAAAAATAAACTACTGTAGCAATATTCTGGTATAAACAGCTCTTTATTTTTAAATAAGGTTTTCCATGTATCATTATATACATATATTTTAAGCAGAAATTAAAAGCTGAAGCAGAATAAAATGAAAGCTGAAAAAAATCTGTAACTGGAGTTTCAACTTTTCTGACAAGTCAAAGAGAATGACAATCATAAAAGCAGTGGCAAAAAATCTTCATTGTACTAAAAACAAGTGTCCACTGTTAGAAGTATTTAAGCCATGTCTGTGAATAGGGGAGTGTATTTACTTACATGTTTGTTGTGAGGTAAAATGCCAACAGGTAATAGTGTTCTTGCCCTAGAAAAAACATGACAGCAGCAGCTATTCCTTCATAGTAGAAAGAAAACAAGATGACTCTGTAATAACCAAACTTCTTCAAGGAAGCATGACTGAGAAGAACAAGGCACTGAAAAGAGAATACATACACACAGAGAATGAAAAGATATAGTTACTGTCTCAGCATTAAGAGAGCTATTAAAACACAGACCTGACCTACAACATTACTACCCATGGAAAAAACCCATCCAACAACCCTTTCTAAGATGTTCAATCCAAATAAAAGAACAGAAATTGAACACAGAGACCTGTCTAATGGCTCATTCTGTGCTACCACCACCAGGTACAGTCTCCTTCCACTCAAAAATTAGCCAGCTGAGAACTGCTTTCTCCTGAGGAAAATACTGTTTCCCACATTGCCTAACTATTACTTAATACTCATGATTTTTGATATGCCTTACATAATTAACTCTGCAGTATGTTAACTGTAAACCAAGCATCTCACCACTTGCACTTTAAGTGCTGATAAGAAATATCCTCAAAAATTGGTTTTTTTCCATTAATATTACTATTTTCACTGACATTTATACAAATTAAGCATGACCTTTGAGTTGACAAAGCAAGCTCACCAAGCTAGCTTTATCTAATTAAGTTAGAGACTTCACAAGCAAGCAGAGAAAGGCAGATGCCAGTGGACAACATGTATGGCTGAATTTTAATTTTGCCAATCTTAGCAGGCAGTACATTCTGAGAATCTAGTGACAGGCAAAGTCATGAAAATTGTATTAAGTGCTGAATACAACATGAACAGAATGCAAATTCTTCTATATTGTTCCTCATTTCCCACTTTTAAGTATGACATTTTGTAAGGAATTATGTTTTTATTATAGGGGCCTATGGCACCATCTTCACTTAAGTGGTCCTCATCGCTGTCACAAAAATACAAACTCTTTTATAAAGATACACATTTTCTCCTTTCTCCTGTGCTACAGAGATGGACTGTGTAACATTAAGATGAAGAACAGGAAAGAATTCTCCCTGTCCATTAGAAATGCTTTAACGTAACAAATAAGACCAGGATGTTACAGTCAGACAAAGATTACTGTGGCAAATGCTATTGTAAAACAGCTCAAGATTTCTCCTCAAACCCATGATCAGGGAGGTAAAACAAATCTGGAAAGCTGGTATAAGAAAAAGACAAAATCCTGTTATAAGAAACTTAAACATACTCTTCCCCTTGGCTGTTTCCAGGGATTTTGGAGAGAAGTGTCTCCAACAGAAGTAGTAAAGCATCACATAATGCCTGTTGTTGTAAACACTGGCTCCCTGTAATTGCCAAATAACCCTGTCTCAGGAAGCACTTATGACTTAGAAAATTCCTTATCCCTTGCATGTTTCTAGGACTGTGTATTTCAAAGGAAAATACCAACTTAATGATGCAAATTCAAATGTGTTTGCCTATGTTACAGCAACATTTTCCTTGTAGGCAGGTTGTATTCTTCACACCCACCACTAAAAGGGACCTAAGGCAGAAGCTGAACTCCAGTTTCCTAGAGGCCACTGAAGCAGAGTTCATAAAAAAGAGCTTTATTTTACAAGGGTTTGAGTGTTTTTCCAGTAAGTGAAGTTCAGGACATTGCCATCAGAGTATTCTCTTATTATATGTTGAGCTCAAAGGGACAAAACCTGAGAGAAATAAGGTCACAGCAAACTCTCTATGGTTCAGTGACCTTCTAGACAAAGAGTCTCTGGGGAGCAGAGAGACGCATTTTCTGAAAGATCCTTCGTTTCACATTGTCACACTGATTTTATCAACAAAAGTGATTGCTATATATGAAGTGCAAAATTATTTAAGCTTTCCTAACTTCTGTAGTTTCTGATTAATTTCCAAAATTCATTATCTAGTTGAGTTACAGGGGAAAACCCCCCCAAACTATTAAACCTGTCATAAATATAAAAGCTGAAATTACAGATATTTAGGAGTTATGGAACAGAGGAGGCATGTTCAGGGTTTACATGTTATATATGCAAAAGCCAAAATGGTAACTGAAATTGAGTTGTGAATTCCAGCTGCACTTTCATTTATCTTCTTATACATATTACTTACCACAAACCATTACGATTTAATGAATGTAGCAACCTGATTTTGAGAAATTCTTAACACCATCAGCACCTACAATGAATGTCAGGATACTCAGATTTTGGGTACCGTGACTTTCAATGTCCAGCAAGTAAAGCATGAAAGTTTGAAAAGATGCAGAGAAAGAAGTTAAAAGGGAATGAACAGAAGAATTTTTTGTTCACTGTGGACAGCTTTGTTTACATTCTGTGGGATACATTTTTGCTGTTTTTCTTGTTCTCACACGTTACTCTTTTTCTCTTTTCCAGTTCATTACTCCTCCCCCCATCCCTGGCTGAGCTCTTAAATGTCTCTCTCTACCCCATAAATGTAGCTGACCAAGAGAGCAAACAACAAAATAAATGGGAATGTAGTATTCTCCAAAAGCAGCTATTTAGAGTTTGTTTGGTTTCCATGACTGAGATACCACATATTTCAACAAGGCTTTTAATACCTAATAGTTTTTTCCGGTATTTTATGCAGTTTATCTCAGAAGCTTCCTGAATAAGAGATTAGTCTTTCATTTGTAATACACAGATTACAAAGCAAAACCAAAGAAAAAAGAATTCAGAATTCTGTAGATTTTGATTTTAGAAACATTTTATCTTGGCCATGTTTTTCATTCCTTTATACTTAGGTATTATAAACCCTGTAGGATACAAAGCATTCATTCCTTGCCTACTCACATCTCACATTGTACTAAACAGACATTCTACCAGCCTGCCTGTCTGTTCTCACTACCCATTACACTTGGTCAGTTTGCACAGAGGTTCTTTTCTCTTCCAGAGCACTGCTGAGCCAGATTTGTTTCTCATTTTAGCCAATGGCTTCTGCCAGATACAGCATTTTTCCAGGTGTTAAATGGATACCGTAAACCAGTAAAACACCAGGTTTTCATATTTTTAAGTAAAAATGTGTAACTGCCTACCTGAGGACAAATAAAACCTGCTCCATACATGATACTTCTCACTGAGGAAGAAAGGACATCGTCAGGAATAAGATTATCTGCAAAGATCATCATAAAATTGTTGTAGAAGGCCAGGTGGAAGACTTGGAAGAAGTTCATTGTTACAAAAAACAAAAAGTTCTTCTCTGTCATGATCTGTTTGGTCAGTGAGACTACTGAGGCCAAGGAGAAAGCTCCATCACCGTTTTCCAGGTTAGCACTCTCCATGTAAATTTCCCTCTGCTCATACTGACTAGTACTGTATTTGCCCGTGCAACACATGCAGGCCGTTGCTAACACTGCGATCAGAACAGCGAAAGCCTGAAAATAGGCAAAGTTTTCCATGTTATCTGATACGAGCCCACAGAAAAGGACACTCGTGGATCCAACGAGTGTTGCTACTTGGTTGTACTTGATGAGCTGGAGCCTGCTCTCGTGCCTGGTGGCGGTCTCGGCAAAGAGCGCGCACTGCGCCAGCAGCACGAAGGTGAGCAGACCATCGAAGGCACACAGGGCCATGACGAGGTGGAGCCCGCTCAGCCAGTCCCCCTCCTCATAGTGCTTCCAGGGAAACCACGGGAGCAGGAAGGCCAGCCCGTACAAAGGAGCTCCGTACAGGATGGAGAACTGGCGCCTTGCGCAGCACCGGAGCTTGGAGTTGTCTTGGATATACCCAAAGAGAGGATCGTTGATGGCGTTCCAGATCATGAACACCACCTGCCACAAGCAAGGAAAACACAGTGGGTCATTTTTCCACAGAGGAACACAGCATATTTAGTTAAAATAAATCTCTGTTCATGGAATAAATAAAGATGGAAACTCCTCTGGTCAAAACAGACTAGACAAAGTTCTGAAAGATATTTATAGGTTTGTAGAAATCTTGAAAAAATAAGATGAATAAGTAGGCAGATGTCCAACTACACTTGAAATAAACTCCTTGTCTCTAAGACTTTACTCTTTGAAAGCTTTATATAGCTGGGCTTTCATCCTGCAAAGCCCAGATATTACTCTCACAGCGAGTTAATTCAAAACATGAGCTGGCCCATTACTTTCAGGAGACCATTTACAACAAGAGTTACTCACGTGGATAATGACTTGCTGAATAAATGCAGTGTTTAAGCACTTAAACAGTCCATAGGAAAGCACTAATGTCAAACTTATCTATGGAGCTGAGATGCAAGATCAGTTTAGAAAATTACTACAAGCTATCAAAGGTAAGAATTTCAGCAATTAAACTCTGGAAATTTTTACTCTAAAGACCCTTAACAATGTGCTTTATGTGTACGTTCAGCTGCTTATGGATTAACTAAATCCAAAGTTAATGTACTGTTAATTATTTGCAATGCATCCAAAACTGCCAGTAAAAAAAAATCACTTTGTTGTAATTACACAGATGCACAGCACAACATGGTAATAAAAATATTCCATTGTACAGTACCTGTGCTTGATGAAAGGCTGATTCTGAAATTTTGTATCTGTTCAGGAAAAGCTTAACGTAGTAGAAATTAAACATACTGTTCATCATTCCAGCACCTAAGGTAGTCATGGAATATGCCAGTGCATTAGGATGAATTCCCCAAACAAACTTCATCTTCCTAGAATACAGCTCTCTTCCTCCTCAAGATGCAAAAGAGAATTACAGCAGTTAGTAGAATAATTTCCCAAACTAAAATAACATGGGGGATTTGCTTGTTTCAGAGGTGTAGAAATGGATTCTTAGAAGAAAATTTCCCCATTCTTCCTTCTTTTTTTTTTTTCAAATGAGAAACACATTTTACTGAGCTGTAAGACAATGGGCCTAAAACAGAACAGATGAAAAATGGTTAAGTTGGTGACATTTCTAAGTATAATCAGTGCTTAAAAATCAATGGAACAAGTAGAGAAAACTGTAAAAGAATTCCTTCTTAACTGGTGCACAGACTCCTTTTAAAACCTGCTATTGCAAACACTCCTGTTGGTGTAAAGTTCAAAGTAATTGCATATATTTTTGATCTTTCTTGCTAGCTATGTATTCTTAAAATTATGGACTGTGTAGGAATGAAGTCACTCAATTCATATCCTTATGTATTCCATTGCTATGACTGTCAAACACAGCATGCACGCAGGTGAATATTCAGAGGAATATTTCTTTCAAAACAAGTAGCAAGCTTTACCCTCCTGTTTTTAAATGTTAACTGTTAACAAACCATGGAAGCAATACTTTAACCTAATAAACCATAGAGCAATCAAAACACCTTTTAACTGACATTTTCATTTTATAGAAGACTGCACGTAAATAAAACCTAGCAAGTAACAGGTACAGCATTTTAAGTATGTCCAAATAACAGAGATTCAGCCCAGGAATACAGATTCCTTTCATCTCTCACATACTCAGCCAGCAAATTTTTAAGATGCTGATTTTTTCCATCTCTCCAGCAATTAACTTAAGCATGCTTGGTATGAACTGTGCCAGCTCCAGGGAACCTCTACCTTTTAAAACTGAGTAATGACTACCTAAATGTAGAGCTTGAGCATATTTGATGCTGGAAGCCCAATACACAGATACTCCCAGGTATCTGAATTTAACTGAGGCTTTATTCATCTTTATATCTGCTGAAGGAAGCTGTCTGTCATTGTCTCCAAGTCCAAATATCAGCCTTGCTATGCACACTAACTCCAGAGCCTCATAACCTGCTTTTTGTCAACAGTTCACACTTTGCCCTTCTGCATATTAACAGTTTTATCCTAAATGCAATTTTCACATATCCATCAAAACACCCAGTTTGAATATCTGCTTGATCAGCAGATCCATAAGCAGCTCCCTGAACTTCTCATAAAAATAACCATGGAAGAAACAGGAAATGAAAACCAAGGCTATTTCCAGCCTTCCTGTGGTTTACAAGACAGGTTGCTGTGCAAGAAGGTGGGAACTTCACAATCACCAGGTAAGGGCCAGGAAAAAGCCACAAATCAGGCAGGGATTGGAGAAGATGGAACAGTTTTTCCACTTCCCCCCAACACAGAGCATGAACCCTTGAAGAGCAAATGAAGTGTGGCTGCAGTTTTGCATATATATATGGAAGATGCTCTGATAGGAAACACGATACAATGACTAGATAACTCCCCTTTACAGCTAGAACCTAGGCTTTTTCTATTAAAGCCAATTTATTTCTGAGCATATGACTGATTTTTTTAAATACTTGAGGATGACTGTGATCTGTATCTTCAAGTTTATTTTTTCACAGACCTACAGCTGTAGAGACATTTCCACTTTCAGGGGATGAAATTTTTCTTTTCTGTAGCAAGTTTGGTTTCACAATCTTTTACTGAGAAACCTAAAATGAAGAATAAGGTTATTGAAAAGGTGCCCAATTGAAATGCTTATTTTTAAAAATAAATTTTATATTAATATGAAAGTCACTAGAGCAAGTGTGTTATCAACAAGTGTCACATTTGCTTTTTCAAGCCTCCACAAAAATACTTAATGAAGTTATTGATAAAGTAGGTTTAGGACTTTTGAAAAGGTGGACACTTCATTTCTATTTCTACTTGGAGGCAGAATAGAGGACATAGGTCTTCAAATTGGGAGACTCCTTTCCCTCAAATTCCAAGAGCACCGAGAATAAATGTGCTTCACACTAACATCACCAGCAGTCATTTCTCAAATCAGGTTTGACTCCATTCCCTTCTATGCACAAATAAAATAAAGGTCTCCTTTCAGCAAAAGAAGAAATTTGAAATTACTTCAACAAAAGCCTCCTAACTAACAATGCACAAACAGGCCTCTATTGCTGTGTACTTACAATTGTAATTATAATGTGCAGGATCTGACACAACTCTTTACACTAATTGGTACATCTGTCCCTACCCCCTGTTTATGAAATAGCTTCAATTAGAAGCTGAGGTACCACACTTCCTTTCCCAGATGTTCTCTTTAATAGTACTACAATGAGACCATGCAGGAGCATCCCCTCCCTCTCCTTAATAGTCAGCCCTTACTCTGAGCAGGCTAAAGGTGTTGACACTGTGACTCACAGGCGGCAAATCGGCTGCAGAAATGTCGAGTGTTACACGTGTGTTACTGCAGGGGAGCCGAACGGACAGGCTGTTCAGCGAGGCGCTGGGACGGTACCTGCGCTTCTCCCAGGGCTGGATGGCAAGCTAGAGCGCGAGTCTAAAGGAGGGCGGACTGCAAGAGATAATAACAAAGGCTGGGGAGGCGCACCAGCTGCCACCCTGCCCTGTGTGCAGCGCTCACAGTCCCGGCGCACCGGGCACCTTCCTCGCGCTCCCGGCGTGGCTCGCACCGCATTGGGGCCGAGCCCTGAGGGGCAGAGCCCTGAGGGGCCGGGCAGAGCCCTGAGGGGCCGGGCCCAGCCCGGGGGTGCGGNGCTCTCATTGGCCGCTCGCTACGGGCTCGCCTTGTGATTGGCGCGGCCCCCTGTCGGTCAGCGCGGCGGGAGGCTCGCCATTGGCTGGCCGGCGGGGGGGCGAGGGGGCCGCGGTTGAATCGCGGCAGGGGGGGGGGGGGGGGGCGCGGCT
>VXBX01009614.1:121863-163877 GCA_013400415.1 Scytalopus superciliaris | reverse complement strand
GTGAGCGCAGCGCCCGCGGGGGCTCGGCGGGAAGGGCGGGCCCCGCCGCGCTCGGGGGTCGGGGGAGGCGCGGGGTCCCCGCACGGCCCCCCTTCCCGCAGCCGCGGGATCGCTGTCACACCGGGAGAGGCTGCGGCCGTCTTTGTTTGAGGGAAGGAGCTGCCGCAGCCGAGCGGCAGCGTGCCGGGGTCGCCCCTCCGAAAAGTTGCACCTTGAACGGCAGGCGAGGCTGCTGCTGGCCGGGGCGGGCGCTGGCAGCATCGGGGTGGGATGCGCTATTGCGCCCTGTTGAGCTCTTTGTAAGGGCTTCCAGGCGATGAAGGTGTAGTTGTAGCAGTGCTCGATTAGTTACAAGCCCCATAATTAAAATCTTTTCAGGTTTTCTCATTAAAATACACAAATAACTCCCCTATGCCTTAGAATTACACTTGTCTAGCTCCTGTATTTTATTCCATCAAGAGGTCTTAAAACATTACATGCAGGAGGTAAAATTCTGTTCTCATTTCACAGATGAGGAAAGAGTCACAGGAATACAAGTATAATTGCACTAGAAATCTTCAACACGCATGATACGGAGAGAATGTGTAATTTCCTTAAGAGCTTAGTGGCATTTGTGACTGGTATTTACTTAGTTCTACTTTTTTTTTGTTAATCCTGCGTCTGTTTTAAAAGGCCAGCTCAAAGCTGTGAAGTGGCTTCCTGCAAACCCGCTCCAGTCTTACACTTCTTGCTTTTCTATTGAAGCACATTAATTCTTGGGACTGGTGGGTGCTGCTGTTCTGTAAACCTTTAAGAAAGCTAAGCCATATTCACACTGAGATCAGGCATCTGACAGCAGAAGCTTTTTTTTTTTTGAGACAGGAACAGGTCTCTCTAATTGTATGCTGTATAAAATATCTAACTGTTTGAAAGCTGTATTTAGATACTCCTTGCCTGAAATAGATGCTTTCCTGGCTCTGGGATACAAACAAACCAGCTTAAATAAGATCCTGAAAGCATAGGATCAATCTGTCAAAGGAAAGAAAGTTGAAAATTTGAAGACATGGCTTAGCAATGTTTTTACTCTGTCAGCGTTCATGGGACAGAAGACATACAAAGAGACTTCACAATGTATAACAACTGACTTCTTGCCTTCTTGATGTTTCTTTACTTTCATCTTTTAATTAAAATGAGTGAAATAATCACCAGTTGACTCTCTGCTGTGAGCTTTTAAGAACCAGTGTTCCATTCTAGAGGTTAGTGCAGTTTGAGGGTTGGTGAGTGTGCTCTCAACATGTGAACAAACTTTTTCTTGGGATTCTCTCTTTAAGCCTAAGTGGAAGTGACTAATAGCCTTGCCAAAAGGGAAAGGAGGAAAATAAACAGATGGGCAGGTTGAAATGCAAAGACGAAATTCCTTACAGGAATGCTGTACTTTATTTCTGGAGTCTGAAAGATGAACTTCCTTCTCCTAAGACTGGGCTGTATGTAAACAGGGGAGTAGGATTGCTTATCAAGGCTGGTGAAACTCTTCACAACCCAAACAATCAGTGCATGTTTAAAAACTGAGGAGTAGGTTTATGAGAAAACCTAGGTTGTAAAACATCAGAAAGCACAAACAAGCTTGTAGTACTTATCAGCCAGTCTGAAACTTAAAATTAGGGTAGGGTTTTGGAAAACCTGGACAGTCTGTACATAACAAAGCTTTTGCCTTGACAATGGAAGTGGCTTTTCTGGCATGCTGTTCATGAAATCAGAATGCTCATGGAATTCTTGTAAGGATGGGAACAGCCATCCTTCTGCAATGTCCATGTTTTGCTGCAGTATGCTGACCTTTGAAAAAGAATTTTTATATGACTGCTCTTTTTACATCTTGCTGTTACTTAGTTTTACAGAACAGAGCATTGTGAATACAGAATAGGAAATATGAAACAGTCAAAAAACAATGAAGAGTGTAATTTTACAGTTAAGTAAACTTCAACTAGTCTGACACATATCTTGCACTACTAATGCCTTTTGCTGTTTAAAAGAACAGGCTTAATTTTAGATTGAAAATTCTCTGAATAATTCTGTTAGGTGGGCTAAGAAAAAGCAGAAGAGAAGGATTTTGGTACTGTTTTTATCTTTTTTTCAATAATAGTAATGCTGTCAGAAGAGAATGTGAAGTGCTGGTAAGTGAAGGCTGTTGAACATCACAGAAGACACATCCTTGAAGTCTTGTTTTGTTTTAGAGCCTTCTCATGGAGCTGTTAAACTCCAGTACAACTAATCAGATTTACTAAAACAAAGATCTTACGATCTGCACATACGCAGTTTGCATTATTAAAAACCTCTCTGCTTCCATCTTTGTGCTGAAAAGGAAAAATGCATGTCTGTGTCAGAACTTAGCTGTTGCTTTACATAAATTTACAAAGAAAATGCAGTGTGCTTCCAGTGTTCTACAGTAACTCTCTCAAGAGAAATGTAAATGAACAGTTTTCCTTCTGTATCTGGAGAACGTGTATTACACATCTCACTCACAAAATTTGCTCTTTACAGGGTTTATAGGTACTTGACAATGCAGAAGAATGGACACAAAGCAAATTCTTCATGTTAGAAGGGGTGAAATTATTTCAGTTCTTGCTTTCTCTAGAGTGAAGGCTTTATTGTGTGTTCCTGAGCGCTTCCACTTGTATGCTCCCCCTCAGAAACAAATTGCCTTAATTATAAAATAGCATGTTTCTCCCAAAGTAACCCATTTGTGCCTCTGCCAGTCTAATAAACAAAATGGGTATCTAAGTATGACATGAGTTCTGTTACCCACCCTGTATTCCAAGTGCTGCGTGGTATGTGCTGCTTGATTGAGTAGATGATGAGGCATTTAAGAATGAAACTATAGTCTTATATGTACTTAAACATCAAAACAAACTTTCACTTTGGGAAGGGAAATGGCAGCAAGTAATTCCATTATGCATTATGTCTTTAACATAATCCTAAATCCTCTCTAAAGCTCTTATTCTACTCTATTAAAATAAAAGAATGGAGTATTTAGTACTGCTGACTAGTTGTAACTCAGTAAAGATCTGTATAGTACAAGAACTTGGGAATTGGGACTCCATTTTCTGTAGGATGGTGGATTATCTGGATTTGAAGACCACAGTATTCTGTAATATGACAGAACAAACAGCTCAGTTTCTGACTGGGAGTTCCTCTGTCCTGGGTAAAAAATATGCAGTCTGTTTACAAAATAGGAAAAAATCTAAGCAGGACACCTTACGATATCCAAGTACTTTAAACCCAGCTCTAGCATAGGCTGTGTTTCTTTATGAGTGGTGCTGTGTGAGGATAACCTCCTAAGTACAGATCAATGTGCCATGGGGCTCCTAGCTGTACATCTTCTGAAACTCTGAAGAACTCCCATGCAGTGTGATTTCCTTGAAATATTTTTTGTGGCATTTATGCTAGGAATCTGACCTTAAGGTAGGAAACAATGCACTGCAGTTGTAAAGAATGTGTAAAGAGTGCCAGAAATCAGACATCTACTACTTTATAGACAAATGTTTGTACTCACTTGTCCTTGTAAGTCTGAATTTGGTCTTTGGCTTATGTATGGAGATGGAGTAATCATTTTGGATGGGCTGTCAAAGTGAAGGTTAGCACAAAACAATCTTGGAACAGTGTTGTATCTATTAAAATGCCTAGCTGATAAGATAATTGGGAACGGGCAGGAAAGAGGTAAGATAACATGTTAAAACAAGGGCATTGCAATCAAATGAAAACGGAATGTGTTTTCTTTAGCTATAATTACTGATGATGCAGTACATCTACTTAAGTCTTGAAGTGAATCTCAGTTTTTCTTGACTTTTCTTCTCTCTCTTTCCCCATTAGTTATGCAAGTTCTAAGTATGTTGTATTGCATGCATGCAGGTCACAGTCCAGGTGAACTGAAGGAGGTGGAAAATTAGAGAATTTTAGAAATCTGTTGGATTCTTAACATGTAATACCCTGCACAGAGTAATTATAATTTTAGCAATAACAGCAAGATATATTACTTTGTCACATTATGTTAGCTTTTAAACTACACGTGTCTTTAAACCTAATAATATTGAATATCTAGTACTGTTGATGCTGCTGAACAAATATCAAGCTTCCCTCTAGAAAGAAACTGAGTGTTCAGATGACTTAATTTGCAACAACTACAGTCACTGCACCCTGGAGGTGATTGAAGATGACTGGAGTGAAATTGAGATTAAGTGCCTGAGAACAAATGACATTTAAAATGATGTTTTGGAGAACATAAAACAGTTCTTGTCACTTGGGTTTATGAGCTTGAAAAGCACAGTAGCTGGATGTCTTCATTGTTTGTATATCTTCTGATGTTATTGTTTTACCATAAAAAGCATCTGAAATTTTCATTTAGCACTTTGATCCTGTGTGACCTGAGCTCCTTGGTGAGGGGGGAACGGGGAGGAACAGCAAAGTGAGAGTGCAGTCAGCTTTGGCCCAATGAACATTGACAGGGTCTTCTGTGCTTATTCTTCTGAGTGCTGTAAATACCGTGCTGTGGCAAACAGACAGCTTGGGCAGAGCTGCTGGAGCAGCCCTGGGCGGACCGTGGGAGGTGAAGGTGGCTGGATGTGTCTGAGGATCTGAGGAGGCTTCATGAAATGAGAGTGTCTCCTGGGCTTCAGGGCTGACTTAGACTTGCACTGTAGATGGTGTATGAATGTTCTACTGAAGCATAAGCTAACTTTCTTTTTGGGTACTGGAGATAACTTGGAGCAGTTACAACCACAACAAAAAATACCCCAAGTATTTGATTAACATGCTTTAAAATTAGATTATATTATTGTTTCTATCACTTACCTGCAAATATGATTTCTCTGTTTAGATCTTCACCTTGCTGCTGAACTTGGGAAAACACTACTGGACCGTAACACTGAACTAGAAGAATCTCTCCAGCAAATGTATGCAACAAATCAAGAGCAACTACAGGAGATAGAGGTATAATATTGTTATATATATGTTAAGACATCTAGAACTGCAACATAATAGCACATAAGTTGAGATCTGAATTTCTTGACATTTGATAGAAAATACTGAACAATCTTTCACCATTTCTGCTGGTTTGAGAATCTGAGAACCTCTGTAGGCCAATGATATTTAGAACTGTGTCTCCAGTTACCAGAAGCTTTGTGCCATGAAATGCCATGTTGGATGTGGCTTGTTTAATGGAAAATGAGGGGTATTTTTCTTTTTTGTACACAAGAGTGACTTCAGTTACTTTTACTGCTAAACTTTACTGATTTTGCCAGGTAAAATGACACTAAATTATATGATGATAAATACATTAGTAGTTTAAATTAGTATGTGAAAATCTTAATGGTTCCTGCACTGAAATTTAAATGCTGATTATGCAGAAGAGAGATTTAAGTAAAATCTGGGAATATGTACTTCTGCTAAACTGAGCTGTGGTAAAGGGAGCTAAAGTCTATTTCAATGTAAAAAAAAAACTCTATACAACTACAAAAAAAAAAGCCAACAAACAAACAACAAACCCCAGAAAATATCCTGCTTAAATAATATCTAAATATAGGACATAGTGGATACATTGTTCTGTATTTTCCAGGGAAAATAAAACCAAAAGTGTAACCACCCTTTCAAAACCACTCATCTTTGTGTAACAGGATGGAAAAATCTGGCCATCTTTGGCAATTTTTTTTTAATACTGCCTGTGTTCTTGCAGACCTGGCATTTGTCAGCCTAATGAGATTTTTTCAGCTATTAGAGGGCAATGCATGGTCTCTAATAATTAAATTATTAAATATTCAGTACTTTGCTGACTGACAACATATTGAAAATGTAGTCAGCATTTCAGTTTGGTTCTGGTATGAATCACAAGGAACAGGCCGTGACTGGTATACACTAGATCTTCACAAAATCTGAATTCCTTTGTGCAAGCAGTGCTTCTGCAGTTACAGATGGGTTGTGCATTTTGTAGAGCTGCAACCTAAGACTGAAAATCCTTCCCATTGTAGGGGTAGCAGGTAACTTAAAAAACTCTTAAGCTTAATACTTACAAATACACAGCTATCTTTGAAGCAGTCATCTTAACACAAATGCAGCGTTTTCATTAAGTGATGAAGAATTTAGAAGATATTTTTGGTTTGTATTTTGTACTTTGGCTCTTACCTCTGTTATGTGCTAAATGTCATCTTTGTTACCCTATTAATTCTGATACAATGGTTGGAATGGCTGATATTTATATTAGTGCCACAGCATTAAAAGATGTATTTACTTATGCAGAGACTGAAAATAACTCATTGCCATGAGTAGTTTTTATAAAGAGATCAATTCTTAAGATCTAGAGAGGACAAACACTTCCAAGGTGCTATACAAATACTGTACACAAGGTTCAACACCTGTATGAACAACCATGTTTAAGAAAATGTTTAACACGCCTTTTGAAATAACACACCATAACGTTGTGATAACTGACCTGGCTCATGGAGTGTAGCTACTTAACAGGCAGCTGCATTTTAACACTGTCTTGAAATATAGAAACTATAATTGCTAAGCTACATTGCTTTACAGAAATAGTCTAGTGCTATTAAGAATGTAATATCCTGTTGGTTTAAGCCAGTTTATTTGCTTAAGCTGTTCTGGTGGGTCAGTGTTTATGGGCTACATAAGAGAGCTGCAGCACCAGGAAGTGTCACAAGTGTCCTTCCAGGACTGATCTATATCTGGTATGTTTCAGGGTCAAGTACTTCTGTGGTCACACAGCCTCAGACTTGACAGATTGAGTTTTTTCTCCCTCAATATCTTGCTTTGCCAAGACTTGGCCAATACTGCTTTTTGAAGGCTTTATCTAATAGCTCTTTTACTCTCTTTCCTCTTCTCCCCCAGCAAGGGTAGGAGATGTATATGGTGCTGTCCTATTAGCTCCCCCCAAGAGGAGAGGGACAGAGTGGGAAAAAGTTTTTGTGGTGGTTCTGACATATAAATGGTGCCTGCACTGTTTTTTGACCAGGTCATTGTGTTAAACAACCCATAGACTGCATTCATATCCACTGCAGTAACATGGTGTCTTCTTAGTTCCACCACTACCTCTGTCAATCTTCCCAGTGATGTTTAAAAGTATAATAACAACACAAAACTTTTCCTTCTCCAAAGAAGTTTCTCTTGCATTTGGATTTCTGGTAGAAAAGGGAAAATGAACCCCTTGCACAAATACCCAGAGAGACCCTCCAATCGAGGAACTGAATATATTAGCTTAGTGGCACAAGGAATTGTTACAGGAATTCACTGAAAGAAGTGAGAATAAAATTGGCATATGCAAGGTGTAGTCCTTAGCTGGCAAAAGCAGTTCAGTCTGTTATTTTCATACCTATCTTTCAGTCTTTTGTGGGAATGCAGGATACACGTGCAAATGGCATATCCTCTCTCTCTACTTGATTTTTCCCAACTTTCAGGTGCTTGTCTCTGTAACCTAAATGTAATCTTTCAGCTCTTCCTGTGGCTACTCTGCTGAATTATTTTTTTTTACTAGCTTTTTCAGTGCAGTATATCTTGTAAATCTTTAGGGTTTTTTTGCTATTAATTCAGATCTTACGGGCAGCAAAGTCTAGAACTGGCTAAGAAATAATTCTGAAGTATGGCACTATCTTGTCTGCACTGAAGAAGAAGGGTCAAAGGCTGTGATGTGCTTAAGATTACATCTCGTATATTAAATGCTAACATATTAAGCATTTTATAGCTTTGCATCATTATAGCTGACCTCTGTGCTGACACGTGTGCCACTAACTAGTCATTGTAGATGTAATAAAAGCTGGATTGAAAGGGCAGCTTTCTTCCTGCCTGAATCTGTTCTCAGAACTCAGACTTTGGAAATACTGACACTCTCCTTTTATCCTGTGGGAGCAACAGGAAGTCTCAACTGCTGCTTCATTTCAGGTGCTCAGTTGCAGGGGAGGTGGATTAAACATAAACTTCTAAAGTATTTATTACCACATCATATTTTGGTGGTCTGATTAATATCAGGCCAACGTGACACCAGCCCTGAAGATACTGAAGATGCAAGGTGAAGAAAATGGTGCTTCACCTCTTCCATTAATTTCAAACTTTCTGCAAAGGCCCACTGTGACCAGTGGGAACACCAAAGCCTTGGCTTCTGTGCTCAGCCATGCTCCTCTGGCTGAAGAAAGTCTGAGGATCTCCATCTCCTTCCTTCTATAACCAATAGGGAAAGTTAATCTGAAATAGGTCACATTGAGATTCTACTGCTAATCTACCTTCTATTTTTGTGTAAATCCTCTGTCATGTGTGCACAGGCTACAAAAGGATCTAGCTAACAGCTATCATGTTGATCTTCTAGAAGTCTGTATGCAGCAGTTACTAGTCCTAGATTAACTTATTATCTGTTCTTAAATTGCCTAAAATGTAAACCCACCAATCTTTTAAGGAGGTAAAAGGTTAAGTAGAATATTAGAAGTTTTGAGTATGTAAGAGGCCTGTATAAAGAGAGGTAATTCTGCTTGGGAGTTCTCTGGATGGTTCTTCTTGAGATGTACTTCTCAGTAAGTAGTGTGTAGTAATACAGAACACAGTGCAAGGAATAAATTCAATGTAAGAGCAAAGTATTTCAGATCTACAGGGTAAGTTTTTTTGCTCGAGTTTGTTTCATGCAAATGTTCATGTCCCAGGTGGGACAATATCAGGCACTTGCATTAAGAGCACTGGGTGATTGTTAACTGCTCTCAGACTAAGAATTCTAAGCTTTCTGACATTATTCATGAAACTTAACAGTCTATGTTGCTAACTGTAAAACCCAAGAGGATTAAATTGAGAATACTTCATGTGAAGCCTTATTTTTTTAAAAAGTCCAGGAGACCTTTGTTTAGCATTACAGTAAGAGAAATAGTTCACTGTTAGTAATTAAAGATTGAAGTCAATAACTTGATTATACTGCCTGACACATATTACCCCACATACTTAAGTGTGACCACAAGCTAAATTCTGTTATGCTGAACCTAATGCTGCTTCAGACTGGAAGAACTTAGGTTAGCTAAAAAACAATTTAATTACAGATACTTCGGTTTTAATGTTAAGAGAGTTGTTGGGTCAACACTGTTAGAAAAATTTCTGTTGTAGCCCACTGTGACATTTAGGGCTGGGGCCAGTTAAGGATTATTTTGAAGCCTGTGATGACTGCAGTACAGACCAATCCCATGCAGAAGGCGTGGGCACAGGTAAAGATGCTGACACCATCAAACCCAGCTCCTCTGGATAAGGGGCTGCTGCATCAGCCTGGCTTTAACCTCCATGACAAAGGTACACTGCCTGCTGAGTTACTGCAGTGCCCTTTCAGCTTCCCAAGGCAACCACGGCTATTCACACTTACAAAACTCCCTAGTTTCTCTATGAACATGAATTAAAATGCAGAACAGCAGTCCCAGCTCGTGTTTCCAGTGCAGACCAGTAAGGGCAGTGCTGTCTTGCAGTACCTCACAAAGCAAGTGGAGCTCTTGCGGCAGATGAACGACCAGCACGCAAAGGTCTATGAGCAGCTGGATGTGACAGCAAGAGAACTGGAGGACACCAATCAAAAGCTGGTTGCAGAGAGCAGAGCTTCACAGCAGAAGATAGTAAGGTAACAGACTGGTACAGACCCCCTCCCTGCAGTGGGTACAATCAGTGAGAGCAGCCCGGGGGTATTGGGCAGTTGCTGGGTGGGTGTCCCTCTCTGGTGTGTTCTACAGTACTGGTAAATTGAAAGGAGAGTTTCACTTAAACGTCTTTTCATCTCTTAGCTTGACAGAGACTATTGAAAATCTACAAACACACATAGATGACCTGCAGCGACAAGTAGAAGAACTGAAGAAGCCTGGACGAGGCCGGATGAGCCACGAGAGATCTGACCAGCCAAGATCAATGCACAGCTTCTCCTGCTTGAAGGAGCTGTATGACCTTCGCCAGTAAGACTTTTTGCCTTACATAGGAAAGAACACTGAAATTATTTTAAGCAAAGTTTGAAAAACTAAGACACAAGCACAGATATCAGAGAAGCTGGCAGAAAAATTACCTGATGTTCACAGCTGGTGAAGTATTCACACTGTGTGGTGTTGCCACTGCTTCTGACATACTTCCAGACTGCAGTAGGATTTGTGCTCCACTCCCTGTCTTGATGGGTTCTCTCCCAGTCTCCAGCCATATCAAATGGTAGCCTAGAAAGCTTACAACAATTTGCACCCCACTGTTTTCAGTCAGGTAAAAGTACACACACAGATAATCTGAAAAACAAACATGCTAAATACTTTTCTAACTTGCCCTTTCTTAGATGTCTGTGGGTATTTTCTTCTCAAAGAAGGCAGGATTCCTGCAACAGCTTTCCTGGACTTAAGCTGGTTAAAATGACACTGAAGCTGGTAAAATGGGGCCTGGAGTTCTGGGCTGCCTTTATATTGAGAGCCATTTGACCCAGCTGAGCTGCATGACTATATCCACTGGAAGCTCAGAGTAGCTTCAAGCCTAGAAATCAACTTTGTAAGTGAAGCACCTCCAAAGACAAAACAGGCTGTTGTGTTTGGGCTTCAGCACTACGTGGAGGTAGAATATTCCATCTGTCCTAGTCTACAATAAATCTGTACATCCAAAAAGAAGTTATTCTGTGACAATTCAAAACATGTGGATCCGTCAAGCTGCCAAAGGCTTGTGAGAATACCAGCCTACAGAATTGCCTTGTCAATTCTGAAGCGTGTTTCTACCATCAAGAGTGACAAAAGTTACAGGAGTGGAGCACTGTGGAAAAAATCACTGTCAAAATTCTGCACGTTACATGGAGGCAATGTTTATTTAAAATTAAATTGTAGGTTACTCAATCAGCTTGTCTGTTACTTGAATCTGTGAATGAGCTGCCGTTCTGCCTAAGCTGAGAGCTTGATTTGATGGCAGGTACCTGTTACAAAGTGTTCTGATTCTTAAATAGACTGATAGGTTAGTGAAATGGCCGTTGTGAGTGCTCTGAGGTGTGTTAGCACACCGTTTAAACATGTCATTAGCTACTGAGGACAGGAAACCTTTAGCAGGTGTGGTCAGCTGGATTTCCTATGTCTGATAATGCTTTTTTTGTTTCTGCAGGTATTTTGTTTATGATCATGTGTTTGCAGAAAAGATTACTTCAATGGATAGTCAGCTAAGTCCTCTAGAAGAAGAAAATGAGAAGTTAAAAAAGGCAGTTACAGTTCTGCAAGCCCAGCTGAACCTAGAGAAAGAGAAGAGGGTAACCATGGAGGAGGAATACAGTCTGATGGTGAAGGAGAACTGTGACCTTGAGCAGAGGCTTGTTGATACAGACTTGTACCGGGCTCGAGCGGAGGAGCTGGAAGCAGAGGTAGCTGAAATGCGACAGATACTGCAGTCTGAAAACACATTCCATAATGCAGAGAAGTTGGTGCCAGAATCCTTTTTCATTTCATTCAAGGAGTCTTTAGACAGGGAGCTTGGTCAGAGCCTGGCAGATGATGGACTTCTGACAGTGTCGGAGCAGGAGAAGAAGGCACTGAAGCGGAGCAGCAGCGAGACCCTGCTGAGCAGCGCTGCTGGGGCAGACATCCTGAGGGGCCACGAGGAGACCTGCATTAGGAGAGCTGAAGCTGTGAAGCAGCGAGGAATCTCTGTACTTAATGAAGTTGATGCTCAGTATAATGCTCTGAAAGTGAAGTATGAGGAACTTTTGAAGAAGTGTCAGATGGATGAAGATTCTTTGAAACACAAAGCTGTACAAACGCTGAAGCAGTATTCCAAAGACCTAAATGTGGGGAACACCCAGTATGATCTTTCATCTAGCAATCAAGAATTCACAATTGTGGAGCTAAGTGACTCTCCCACAAATGCTATTCCTGAATATAAAGTACTCTTCAAGGAAATTTTTAGCTGTATCAGAAAAACAAAGGAAGAAATAGATGAACACAGAGCCAAGTACAAGACCCTCTCCTCTCAGCCATAACCGTATCTGTTAGTCAAGAACTTTATACAAATGTCAGAAGACCCTTTAAACTGATCTATTTCTTGAGCACTCAAAATGAATGTTTTGGATTGGCTGGTAGACCTGTAGTTAATAAGCTAGTTTTAGTTAGCAACTAGTTTCCCTGTTCCTATGTAGCAATAGATTTAATGTTTAGCACTGTCACACAAAGTAGGGATTGTAAAGCAAACAAACCATCATAGCTTAATACTACACTACTACTTCATATTCCACTTCTTCTCTGGCCAGAGCAGTAACTGAGACTCATTTCCTTAGTCCACTTCAAAACTAAAAGAGCTAAGAACTCTTTGTCTCTCGTAAGAGCCAGACTGAAGCCTTCCTTTGGTTCACAGTGATGATCTAGCCCTGTAACTACACTGATGTAGAAAATTAACAAAAAGCCCAGATCAGCCTCACGGGCAGCCTCTCCTCTGTTCTCAAGGAGAGGAGCAGTCCTGTACTTGCTTTGGCAGGGCAGCAGAGCTGTGCTTGCTTCAAACCAGTACCATGTTTTCACATGCACTAAGCTCTCCCATAGATTAGTATAAATGTCTTCCTACTAAGAAAGGATTTGATGTAAAGTTTGTGTGGCTTTTTAGGTATGTTTCTTTTGTAGGGCACTTTGTCTTAAGGCAAGATACTGTGAATTGACTATGTATGTCATTTGGGACCTGCTGTTCTCTGGTGGAATGTTTGCAAAGTACATTTTTATGTGTATTTGGTAAGATAGAGGGTTGTAATTTAGCTATTTAGCTTTAGTGGTAGCATTGACTTAGTGGAGTAGCTTTTGATGTTACATACCACAAACCAAGTGCTTGAGGAGACAGGCCAGGTAAAACCTGATGTTGTCTGTTGCTTCGAGAGTCAGCCTCTGTGCACCTACCTATTCCATGCTGCCTGGGGAGTGGGAGGATGGACACAACACTGCCAGCACGTATCCTGCTGCAAACAGGGGACCACACTCTTGCTCTTCCCCTCCTTTTCCACTCCCTAATCGTAATTCAAATTCTGAAAAACAACGTGGAGGAGGATGTTCTTTAGAACTGCTTCAAAGTGTGAAGGAAACAAAGCGGTTAAGGAGGAAAAAGGGCACGATGAAAGGTGACATCCTTCTCCCTGCAGAGGGTCTCATAGCTTAATGTGGCCAGCAGTTCTTGGGAATCAGCTTCCTGCCTTTCCAAGTTGCTGTGATGTACCAAACTGACACAGAATGTTGAGTTTCTCAGCTTTAGTTCAACTGCTGCTGCTGCAGCTCTGCTGCCTTACTCTGTTCTCTGTCCAGCCTCTGTGTAGCTGCCCTTCATTTGCAGTATTAAGACTTCATGTTGTGGGAGTTTCTCTAAAACATGTATTACAGTCTGAAAATTATTTAAAAATGGGAATCTGAATCTTTTGAATATTTTTCTAAGCAAATAAATAATCCAGTCAAGCTACATGTGTAACTAGTAATTACATCCATCTGTGCCAATCAGGAAACAGTAAACTCAGTGCAGATGGTACCCCCATTATCTAGTCTTGCCATCTTCCCCACAGAGCTCAGATGGAGTTCCCATGAAATTTGTGGTTTAGTAAACTTATGCTAAATGGCAAAGGATAGGCCTGTCTAGCACAGAAATCCAGATGGAATTAAGTAGTTTCTCCTCATTTTTTTTTTGTGGTGTTTGTCAGTGCTGTTAAAAAGAGTGGGGGCAAAGCAGATAAGCTGCAGTTTTGCCATCAGGTTCCTGTGCTGTCCCTGTTGTCCCCCCTTCCCTGGACCCTTCTCACCTGGAGGTCTGGCCCAGCTCAGAGACTGGAAAGCAGGAACCTGAGCAAAGCATGACACAGAGTCACAGGTGACTTACTGCTCATGTTCCCCATTCCTTCAGGGGGATCCACACCTGCTGGAGCAGAAAACATGCAAAGGCAGAATTTTTGGTTAAGTAGGTGATCTTCAGTGGTTTATTACTTTTGGCTGATTTAGAACCACTTCAATAGATAGAACTTTTATGCTTTAAAAAATACCAAAAATATTTCCTCAGGACTACTTCTGTAGTGTACCTGCCCCTTGGCTGCCTGTGCCATTGCTGAGCTCTGGCTGTGCTTTAACACTTACCTGTGCAGGCTGTGCAGTTAATGCACTCCAGGCTGGCTCTTCACAGCTTTCCCAGAGAGCAGCTTTCCAGCCACAGGTAATGCTGGGTCAGTGCCAGCCAGGGCTGCCTAAACACACCTCCCAGTTACACTGGTATAGCCAGTGAACTACACTAGCATATTAAGAGAGAATTTTAGCAGTTTAAAAATAGCCACTTTCCACCAAAATGTGAAATGCCATAAGTATGGCAACAATATTCTTAGCCAATCTTACCTGGATTAACCACCTTAATCTGCTTAGTTTAGTCAACAACTCAACTCAGCCTTTTCTGAACGTAAGGAGATGAAATCAACAGAATCCCCTTGAGCCTCTCATGTGATGGAAGCCCCAGCAGAGAACAGGACCAGTGCAGTGCCCACGGCGGCTCCTCCTCCTGCTGCTGAGTTGGTTTGGGCTGGGCTGCACAGCCCAGAGGGCTCAGGGCCAGGGGGACCCACAGCCTTTGCTCTGCACCTCTCACTGCTGCAGCATTCCTGGCCTGGCCTTCCTCTGCAAGCCTTCGCGCTGGGAAAGGAGTGGCTGCAACTTCCCTTTCTCCTTGGACAAACACAAGGCGGGGGAGAACTGACCTTTGAGATAAAATTTTATTTAAAAATTACACAAAATAGAGGTTTTACATGGTTGCTGTGTGGTAACTACAGCTGGATGCCTTCCAGAGGGTGCCCTTAGTTACTTACCTCCCTGTATTCAGTAATGCAAAAACCCCTCAAACCAACCCCACAGCAGTAGAAGAAATCCAGTAGTTGTTCCCCATGTTTCAGATGTAGGTACTTTTCCAAAGAACTCATTTCACAGACAACAGGTGAGAACAATTGCTATGTAGTACAGAGGTCACAGACAGTGATTTTGTTCCCCCCTCCCAGGCCTGACATTCCCATGAACATGACTACCTGCTCTCTATGGAGAGGGCTGCAAGGGCTATGACAATGCTCAGACTGAGGTATGAGCATCCAGGGATTTAACAAAAACTGGGATGTTTGTAAACAAATTAATTTATTGGCATTACTTACAAAATAAAGTTTTAGACCATGATTTTCCATCATGTCTGTGTCACTGTATCGTTTTATTTTTTTATAATGAAACAGAAGGAGAATTGAGATACCCCAGAAATCCCAGATTAATCAAGCTGCAGAGAGGGTCCCACGGTGCCTTCCCGGCTGCTCCCATGCAAACTCTGTGGCTGTTGGGCTGTCAGTGACTGTGTGCAATGCCCACGTGCCCCGCAGGAGGTCAGGCAGACCCTGCCCCGCGCTCCCGAGGCCGCGGCATGGCTCCGGCTGTGCCACCGCTGCAGGTCTGTGGCGCCCCGAGATCACCTCACACCGCTGCCCCCCGACAGCACCGTGCCCTTCAGATACCACATGCCACCGTAGCTCACACAGCAGTCCTGGGGAGACAGGGAAAGGCTTTGTCAGGGTGCTCAGGGCGGTGGTGCAGTCACCATCCCTGGAGGTGTTGAGGAGGTGCCTGGAGCGGGTGCTGGGTGATGTGGTTTAGGGGTTACAGTGGCAGTGCTGGGCTGATGGTTGGACTGGAATGATCTTAAAGGTCTCTTCTGACCGTGATGACTCTGATTCTAAACTCCATGAGGTCTTGGGAACCACTGGCTGGCTCTGGGACAATAAATGTGATCCATGAGGATCACAGGCTTTTCAGAAACACCGTTCTGTGACAACTGTCCAACCTCAGGAGCACATTCTGCCCACACAGCAGGTGAGCCCCACAGCAAAGGAGGAGGGAGTGGGCTGTCCTGTGGCTCACACCCTTGTTTCTGCTAGGTGAGCACCAAGTCTCCAGAGCTCTGAGCTTCTCTGCCTTCTGCTCCCACCCTCCCACTTAGGTAATTCAACACAGGCTCAGGTACTGCTACACAACTGACACTGAGGAGCTTTTCCCTGAAGTCCTGGGACTTGTGCACAGCCAAGCCAAACAAATCCTGCGTGGGGGCTTAGAAAGAGGGTTTGCAGACTTGCTCTGCAGAGGCAAAAACACAAACCCTGTCAGTCTGCTCCTCTGTGTGGAAAAAAAGGAGCACAGGCAGATGGGGAAATTGGAGTCAACAAATCCAATCTCATTCAAAGAGGAATCCAATCTCCTGTGGCTTAAAGAAGCCAGAGAATCTTCCTATTTCATTAAATCATACTTCTAAATCTTATTTCAGAAACAAAGATGATTTCACATACTCCTGTGACAAATGTATTCAAGGCAATAAAGCCTGACACAACACAAGGCTGGTCGCACAATCACCCAATGACTTACATAAAAACTGTGCATGACTTTTTAGGGAAGGTATTTTTTCTAGAAATTGGTTATCACTTAAATAGCAACAGCATCATGAAAAACTAATGCCAGTACATTATCTAGATGTTCCAGGAGAGCTGAGACTTGAGCTGATCTGGTCACTGACAAATCTCCCAGCACAGGAAATGCTGTCTAGCAGGCAGAAATGTCTGAGCTTATTTTACTGCTAAGACAATCAGGTTCTTTCAAGCAAGACCAGTTTGCTTATTATCACAGCACCAGATCTGTAATTCCTCAGAGATGCTATTATTCATTTGCAGATCACAATGTAATAAAGTACTTAAGCACTTGTCTTATTGAAGTGGGTGACAGTGAGCAAAGGCCCAGCCACAATGATTAAGGTATTACATTAGTTGGCAACTTTCTGCTTGGCCTTCCTGCATTGCTTTTAAAGTCGTGGTCTGTACTTTTTACCTTAAGCTTCTTGAGCAAGTAAATGGTGCAGCTTCAAAGGCAGATGAAAGGATTCAAATAAACATTCACAATGAGATGTGCTAACTGCTGCTTTTGGCCCCGGTTTTGCTCTCTACAAAGTTGTACATCCTGCTAGAGAATTAAATGCATTTCCTTCTGAATATGTGGCACTTGTGCTCTTCAGCATTAACCACAGCCAGCTGGTAACTCAGAACTGGGCAGAACCCTCCCATCTCCATAACGTTTAACTGTGCATTATTTAAAAATAACTCAGTATCACATTTATGACAGTCTATTCTCTGCTGCTGCAGGATGACAAATAGAGATTTGTTGCAATAATACAAAATAATGTGTGAGCCACTGCTCCTTGGAGGGAATGAAGACAGAAGGAGACAAGTGCATTTCTAAGAAAACAAGCAGAAACACAGGCTGTGTCCATATTCCAACAACGTTCTATCATCATTTGTCCACTCAAGGTAAAATATAATCCTTTGCTCAAACCAAGCATTAAAATTCATGTATGGATTAGTTCAAACCCACAACTGAAGAGAAACTCACCTTTAACACTCTGTCCACCTCCTGCTTGTTCAGGTCCTCTCCACACTCCTGGCTCAGCTGGCTCTGGATCACATTCCTGCGCACTCGATAGTTTCTCGAAAAGATTTCAAGCAAAACTTGGCGATGCTTTAAAAGAAAATGTCTCATAAATACACAGAGAAAAATTATCCCTCTCTTTGTATTTAAACTGCAAGTGCCTTAGTCCATACAAAACATTCTCTGAGCTACATTGGAGCATTCTTCCTTCATAATGCTGAAACCATCCCAGATGCTCCTGCTTTCCAGCAGTGCCCTGGCATGTCTCCATGCCCTGTGGCCAGACCTGCACCTGTCCTGTGACCTGGGGCACCACAGGTACAAAAACATGCTGAGTACAAGGCTACAATGTGTTCCTCTCAAATGCTTCCACAGGAGTTCCCATGGTCCACTCCAGCCAGATGTGCTAGTACTTGACTGCTCTTTCCTATAAAAATTTACGGACACAGGAGTTGCACTGTCCATGCACAGTTCTTTAGGCACCTTCCCTTTCACCTCATTTACTCTGACAGCAAACAGAACTCAGGAGATGCTCCCATATGCTGTAATGATTTCCTGTTCCAAGTACAGATACAACAGATATGCCAGTTAATCTCTGGTTAATGCTGCATTACCAACAAAAGGAAAAAAAACCACTTGGACTGGATCCTGGTGTGAGCCCTGCACTGGAGAATCCTTTCTCCTCACAGGTCCAGAAACAGCCTCTGAGCTTGTTACTGCCATGACTACCAACATTGTGAGCTAAGAGCTTCCTTTCACCTGGAAACTCGAAACTTGACACTTCAATAGGGAAAGAGGAAAACTACCTGCTGTACTAGTTCCAGAAATATGGGTTCAAACAATGCCAAATGTTCAATAAACATGTATTTATGAATGTCACTTATTTTATCTTTACCTGATCGTAAGTGTCACCAGCTTCCCAAAGTGCATAGACCTTTAGTTCATCTGGTGAGGCAGCAGTCTGTGGAGGAAACTGAGAACAAGAGGCTGTTAAAAATAACAGCTATTTAATGAGTTCTGCTTAATGAGTCTCTGATACTGTATCCCTGGACACCCATTACTGAATCAAAACTTTCCTTGCCATGTAATGAGAAATGAAACCACCCTCCAAAACAGTATCAGCTGAGAGCACCAAGTGCACTGCACGGTCTTTCTGGAGGTTTTTACATTTACAGTGGCAGGTTTTAACTCTATCCCATATTTATCTGCCTCACTAATCCCAGGCCAGTGTTAGTGATGAGCATGGGGTGTCTGAGGTTCTGTCAGTATTGTTTTGGGGCAAACCAGGACTCCAGAAAACTGAACACTGACGGTCAGGGAACCAGATGCTGGCTCATTTCAGGCTCCAAAAATGACAGTGGGTTTGCATATTTGTTTTTTTCCCTGAGGCAGAAGCCTCCCACCCCTGCTTACAGGAAGGATCACAACTGCCTCCCCTCCATGCCCCAGACCCTAAAAAAATAAAATACCATCCATTTGCCTTAACATTTCCCCTTGGAGCAGTGACTAACAAGCAGTGCTGGAATATGCCTTCACTCCTGACATGTCTCTTCCTGCCTGTCACTCACAATTTATTTCTTGCTACCTGCCCAGACAACCTAAATCAATCAGCTATGAAAAGCTAACAGGCCAGTCCTGATTGTCCCAGTATCCCTCAATCCTGGCTGCTGGGACAAACCAAACCTTTCTTCCCAGCCTCCCTCACACCAACCAAACACTTGTGCATCGCACAGTGAAGGATCAGCATCTCCCTTCATGCTTTGCCTCTGAACTTATTGCAGAGGGGAAGGGTTTTGTCCAGTGGGAGCTGCCTGGTGGGATCAGCAGCTCTTGCTCACAGGTTAGTCCAAACGGCTGCAATACAACGAGGTGTTACACTTGGTTTAGAGCCAGTGTTCAGGTTTATTAGGCTTGTAGCACCTGACACAATTTTCTTCTTGTAAGGACACTTGTTTTTGAGGAATAATCTCTCTTGTACACTTTCAGCACTGATAAAATACTTCAGTTCCCCTGCAGACAACAGCTGCAGCAGGAAAGCCAAATGCAGGGCACCAGGAGCACCCAGCCACAACCTGGACTCTGAGAAGCTGACTCAGCACAGCCCAGGAGTCTGTGCAAACTCCCCCTGCCTCAGCCACAGGGCTGAGACACAGCTGTGTTTATGCAGCCATTCTGGGAGGAAACGGCTTCCAAACAAACACAACACTTATTTGGGAAGAAAAACCCACAGAATCTCCTCCTCTCATCCAGCCTTGCTCTTCAAACTACTGCAAACACTGGTGCCAACAGCACCCTGCTCACTGGGTGCTGTCACACAGCCTTGCCCTGGGAGACGGAAATGCCATCAGGAATTCCTTGGGAGAGATGCAGCTCTGCCTGAACAGCTTCATGTCTTGCCACCTGCCGTCCCTCTGCTGTTCTACGTTATCTGGATGTCTCCAGCCTCTCCTTGAAACAGCTCTCTGCTACCTTAAAATCCTTCTGTGAAAGATGTGCCCTGTGCCCCTTCCTGCTCTAAGCCCCTGGGGCTGGTGCAGGGCTCTTAGGATGTGAACTGCTATCCCGGGTCCCCAGGGCTGCCACGTTAAAGGGAGCTCTCTGGGAGGAGCCCTCAGCTCTGGGAGGTGTTCCAGTGAGCACTGAGCCTCTGACAGGCAGCCTCCTGTTACAGCTAAAGCAGATGGAAGGGGCTGAGTGTGCCAGAAAAAAACTTACCAGCTGGAATAATCCTAGGGGGAAACTGCTGAGTTCCCCTCTCTGGGAGCCTGGCATGGGTACCAGCCCAAAGGGTCTCTAAGAGCAGGGCTGCTCCCCTCTCCTGGCTGTCACCCCAGCCAGGCAGGAGTTACATCATTTCCTAAGGCCTCAAAAATGTCCTCAGGATTGGGGCAGAACCTTGCCACTCCACGGGCCACAGGAAGGGAGCCAGCAGGAGCCAGCCACCCCCACCAGTGTGCAGGAAATGGGTGTAGATCCTCAGGAGGCAGATTCCTGAGCAGAGGATTCCCGTGGGGCCAGACCCAGGCTCAGCCTGCGCAGGATCCAGACACAGCACACACCAGTGTGTGCCCAGCACGCCCCTCCTTGCTCTCCCTGGGCTCTCCCGGCTGTGTCTGCCCAGGATCTGCTGTTTCCTGGTATGTGCTTTTCCTTCCCACCTGAGGAGGCTACAAAGCCCAGCACCCTGCAGGCATCCCCACGGCCTCCTCTGCAGCTGGAGTGGCACCTTTTCTGTCTCCCCACAAATACTATTTATCTCATACCCTGGGTGCACTTGGTCAGCTTTGTAATAAATCCTGCATTTCCCTGGTAAGGTTTCAATTGCCATTTTCAGCCACATGTTTTCTTTAATAGGGCAGCACTCAAACCAAGAGTGTCTTCACCCCCCACAGAACAGCATTTTAATTACCTCAGATCATTGATTTTTATCACCAAAGCACTTTCAATTACAGAAAACTAATGAGTAACTATGAAATCCCACCCTAAACAACCCTCCAGGCTTTCCCCGAGTTCAGGCGCCCTGTTGGGTTCTGACAAAACTGTCCAGGGGAACAATCAAGAAACACCAAAGTGTCTGAGCCCATGCAAAGAGGAAAACCAGCCCCAGCATCTCTGCCATCTGCCCAGAGCACCCAGGGCAGGCTCGGGGGGGAGGATTTACATTGCTGACAGCAGCACAGGCTTGCACAGGCTCAAGTTGTGCAGTAAATTCTGGGCCAGCAGAACGCAGATCTCCTGAAGAGACACTCCAGTGACCACTTTTGCACCTCTGCAGGTCTCTGTGAGTTCTCCAAACAAAGGAAGTGCCCAACCTCCTCTTGTCAGTTTAGTTTGGGGGTTTTTGAGAAAAGAAACAATCCCACTTTCACTCCTCACATGGATGAAATACTTTCCCAAATCCCAACATTTCCAAAGCAAATGATTTCCAGTCCCAAGTAACAGCAGCAGGAATGACCTTAACTGTTTATCCTCGGCATGGCAAACACACACATTACACCAGGTGCAGAGGAAAGCCTGGCCAGCACTGAGACAGTTCCAGGCAAGCACCACCCCAGGACTTGGAAGCTGTGAGGGGAGGAAGCAGAAAGCACCACAATGAGTGCTCTCCCCAGTGGCATTTCAAGTCTGTTACTTGGTTCCCAGGTGCCACAACATGTACTTTGCACACGACTGAACATGTTACTTCTGCCCCCCTGTAGAAATCCTTATTCCTTAGCCAAGTTCCAGCTCCCGTGCTCCAGGCTCTCCCAGCCTGCCTGCTTCCTGCCCTTTTGAGCAGCTCACACATTTCTTCTCCTCTCTCCCCACAGGCAGCTGCTCCCAAGCTCTTTCTGGTTGCAACCCAATCAGCACTGCCAGATGTCTTGTAAAATTAATTTCCTTCCAGGCTCTTTTCCCATGATGCCAGACTCCTTCCTTTCCTGAGCAATCCACTGTCACACAGACCTGCTCTGCCTCACACAATCACACATGTCATTTCCATAAAGACAAAGAACCAGACACCTCTGCACAATCTAGGAGGAAAGAGTCTGAGCAAAGAAACCTGGTGCACATACAGTTTGTCGCTTCCCAGAGGCCCTGCTGGGTGTGTCTTGCTGCTCGCAGACACTCAATGTCACCTTTCCTCTCCCAGCTGCATCCCTGGGAGAAAGAGCTTGTGCAATCCCAGGAGAGTTGATGGGAATCTGGGACTGCCTTAGATCATGTAAGCAGAGGGAAACTGGGACAGTGAATCACTGTGGCCCTACACCTTGGATGTGGAAACAGAGCCCTGAAGACAACTACACTACACACAGACCACAGAGCAAGGAGAGCAGAGTGAAGGGCCAGACAGAAGCAGGACATCACACAGAATTTCAGAAGCTTCAGCATGTCCAGTATTGGATAGTTACTCTGAGCACATCAATTCTTCAGGTCCCCCAGCACAGGAGACAAACATTTCACAGCTCAGATGTTTAACTTCCCCCCACCCCCGCCAAACCCCCTTCCCAAAGGGAAAAACATACTTACAGGCACCAAAATCTGTTTGCAGCCAGTATCCAACACCATGTCCTGTAACATTTTGTCCGAAATGCCACTGAACAACGTGTGTCCCGGAGGCAGACTGGCCAAGTGCAGGTTAAATAACCGTTTCAGCTCACTCAGGGTGAGTACAAACTGTTTCTTAAACGTTGAGGACACAAACGCCTTCAGTTCCTGGGCCACGTGGTCGATGCAGCCGCCGGGCAGGTGGCCGTTCACAGGGTCCGTGGAGCCCTCGGCGCCGTGCAGGCCGTTCACCAGCCCGTTGTTCAGGCCCTCAAAGGCCGAGGTGTCCATGGGCTCCTCGGCACCCACGGGCTCCTCCTTGATGCGGATACTGGGAACATCCGTCTTGGCCATGGTGTCGTTTGATTTCAGCTCTGCCTTCTGCCTCTGCAGCTCCTTCTCCAGCTGCCCGTAGTTCTGTTTGACTTTTGCCTTGGCCATGTTGACCCTTTGCTCCCCAGAAACCAGCAAGGGATGAGCTGGTAAGAAACAAAAGGTGCCTTAAATCTCACAACCAAGGTTATCTCCCATAATCAAGATCCTGGTCTTGCAGAATGTTCCTTCATCTCAGAGTGAAATAAAATGAGGAAACATCATCTACTTATGAAAATCTAAGGCATAAAACCCAGTCTGTTGATTAGATTTTACATTCGTTTGGGGGGGATTTTTTTTTTGGAGGGATGTGTGTTTGTTTCTTTAAAACCAAATGCTTGGGGAAGAGTGTTCCCGTCAAGGAGCCTTAAGCAAAATGCACTTGTTCAATCACCAGGGCCTTTTCCACAATTTAGGAAAACAGGATACAGAATGCTTACACATCTCTGCTTCTGACCCAAATGCTTCTTTGTCCAACAACTTTTGCTTTAGACTCTCTATTGGCTGGTGGGCCTTGCTGCTGCAGCTGCTGCCAGAGCTGGCACTGGGATGTCCCCCAGGTACAGGGAGGGGCATGCAGGGGTTAACAGGGAACCTGAACACTCTTTTAGCATGAGGTGCAGAATATGAGAGACTGAGACCCTCTTCTCAGCATTATTACCCAGTAACAGGGAGAAAGGAACAGGAGGGAGTTCTTTCCCATGTAACCCCCACACCTCCTCCCCTCTCCACACCCAGTTATGGGAAGGTAAAAGGGTGGTGTTGGCAGCAGAGGAATCCAGTCTCAATGCCAAAGCAAGAAGTGCTGTGTTTAAGGCAAAAGCATGCCCAGCACACATGCTGTTATCTTCTCTGCTATTAGGCTGCTAATCCTCTCCAAATAACCCAACACCTAATCCTTCCGAGCAGATCAGACACAGGGTATTGAAATGGATTCACATGCTCATTTGTCAGTTCTGCTTATACTCCTCATTGGCTCCAGTGTCTGGCAATGAGCCAAATGCCTAGTTAAAACTCTCTGGAATCTCAAATTTTTACAGTCTTTTAGGATTATGGAGCAGCTACTTTAATATTCTCACTGGCATACAAGGTGGAGAAGGATGTCAAACAGAGACAGCTTCACACCTCCTCAGCCCCTGCCAAACTGGGCCGGTAATTGCTCACCCTCAGCCCCACCAGAGAGCCCAGAGCAGATCAGGGGAAGGAAAAGATCACCCCAAGCACATTAGGCTGCAAACTGAGAGGCGAGAATTACTGTGCATTGGCCCCGTCTGTCCTCTCTTCAGGAGCTGCTTACACCCCACAAGCTGCCTTAAATGAGTAAGTGGATAACAGAACCAGCCAACTCTACAGTGTCAAATAGCCAGTTCCCAGTGCGAGGAAATCCTCCCTGCTCTGCTACAAGGATGTTGCATGTAGGCTTGTGTCACCCCAACATCAGTGATGTTAGTACAGACCAAGGTCTGTATCAAATAACCCAGAGGAAACAGCAAGGAAGAAAAAACAAGACCAGTTCCCGCCACATTCAAAACCAGAGACATCCAAATCCTGAACATCACTCAGGAATAGGGATGGATGCATGTGCTTCAAAATGATCCAAGCACAGTTCCGTTTACCTGATTGTGCCTCTTGTTTCTTTGGTGCCAAGTGGTCCTTTAAGAGATTATAGACCTTTTCTAATCTGAAAGACAAAGACACAATATTCCAGGGCAGTTTCAGCTGTTATGCCTGCATGCAGCCATGCCAGCTTTAGCCGTTAACTAGAACGTTCCAATTCCCCAGGGAGCCAAGAACAAGGAATTACTTGAATGATGCAGTGACACCCCCCACCACACCACTGCCTGAGGCCTATGAGGGAGAAACTTCAAGGCAATACAGACCAAATTATTTATCAATGTCTACAAAAACCTTTTGCACTAGATAGTTCTCTGGTTTTAGCTTATTCCCCAAAATACAACAAGCGATTTACTTGGCCTGAATGCCCATCCACAGCATTTGTTGCCTCTGAACTATATCTGGATGCTTCTTAACAAAGTCTTCATCGTAAGGGAGCATGAACTCCCAACCTTTGTTTATTCTGGCCACAGACATGTGCTCTAGGAAGTCTTTCACATCTTCTGGGCAAAGCTAGAAGAAAAGCATAAATAATAAGTTCTTTCCCATGTAACGGGCATTGTGCCATGAAACAGGCAGAGCTGGGCTGATGTGGTGTATGTGAGGCACCTCCATGGACACACCCCCAGCTAGGTGAGAGATGCTCATCCTTCTCTGCAGCACCAACACTTTCACACACTGTTAAAAGCACAGGACTTCAGAGAGCAGTGGTGATTAATCACCCCAGAGTCAAATAGCTCATGGCATGTTTTGCGATGAAAAGGGAGTTTCCAAATGGAGATGAAAAGACTGGATGGTGAAGAGAAGCATATTCTACAATGTTAATCTTATTTTAGAGCTGCAGGCCAGACATGCTGTACCTACACATGCCCAGCTTTTAAGCAGCACTGGATCTTACATTCCAAAAATAGATGGTCTGTGCATAAATTGACTTGTGATTTATCATTTTACTGCATTTTAACAGAATTGGGTTTTGTCATTTTTACTTGAAGTTTCTTTTCTATTTGCCACTTTTAACTGAATATTCAGGTGCCTGAGTTGCTTTAAAGCTTTTATTCATTACTGACAACTGGCAAATGCCAACGGAAGAGTTGCTCTTCTGTAACACACCCAAAAGCACAGATTTGCTTTGGTGCCCCATCAGTCAGCTCAGTTCAAACTCTGCCAGCTGAGAGGACACGATGCATTCCAGTGGCTCAGCTACAAGGCCAGCCTTGGAGCCATGCTAACTGTGGGAGCTGCTCAGAATGTTTCTAGAAAGAATATCTATACCTGTTCAAGATGAAGGGGTGCCTGGAGAGCAATGCAGGCACTGTGAACCTGAGCAAAGGCTTGGAGCAGCATCCACTACCAACCCCCACACAACGCCCAACACTTATCACCAACTTCTGATTTAGGAAGAAAAAAAACCGAGACACACTCACTTTTGTAACTGCTGCTACTTCCTTTCTCACAACCCAGCGGTCCTGCGTGAACTTCCACATCTATGAAGGGAACAAAAGAGAAAAACCTCATAACTGTATGTAGCAGTTGCTTTACTCAAGTTAGTAATGACCCTGTTCAATGATGTTACCAGAAAAACAGAACCCTCACTCCTTTCATGAATGTGGCAGTAGGTGATTCTCAGCCAGGTAGAGAAAAAACATTTTCTGGCCCTTCTGTCCTCAAATGGCTATGAACACACTATCAAAAATTTTAAGAGTCCATGATGTGCCTTGGTGAACCTATGACTACAAAAGCTATGAAGAATCTGTTGAACTCAAACTCCATTTAGCTTCAGAACAAAAACAAACCCCACTGTAGTGATGCTGGGACTCCAAAAGTCACACCCGAGGCTCAGCTTCTCACACACCTCAGCATCAACCCAGAGAAACTCTTCATGCACTTCTGTTAAGGCAGGCCCCTCCTCCCATGCCCATCCCTCACAGTTATACTGAGATGTGCTGTCACTCACAAACTTGTCCTCAGTTAAGAAAAGCTCTGTGGAGCAGCCCCTGCCAATAGGCAGGGAGACAGCTGCTGAGAGCAGACTGACAGGACATAAAAAGAGCTGGGCAGAACACTGCCTGAGTGTGGCCTTTCACTTCTTCCTGTCTCCATTTGAACAGACTCTTAACTTCTTTTAGTCTGTGTATTAGTAATGCTGCTAAGAATTCAAAATCTCATTACTGCCAATTTCTTCCTGCCCTACATCATTTCTGCATCCTTCTCTCCAGTTCAGCTTCTCTCTGCCCACAAACACACCAACTCACTCCAGTCCCTTTAGGGCACAGGGCACTGCTCTTTTAAAGCACGAGAAGCTGCTGTCCAAAGGAAACAGATCTATCAGGTCTCCTTGCAAACAGCTCTAAGACAAACACTTCTCATTAGGCCCTTTACACTCAGCTGGGGCCAATGTCCCCTGAACTTATTATGTGAGAATCTAGGGAAAAAGAGAAGCTTCTAGGTAAGACACAGATTACTTTTCCCCCTTCCCTAAAGTACAGCATTGAACAGGTGGACACTAAGAGTCACCAGTGGCCATAAATATTTTTTAACCTTATTAATTACTTCACACAAATATATCCAGGCAAATACAGTTCCCTCTTTATGCTAGAACACATTTTCTCCACAGATGCAATACAGCATTAAATACTTCTGCGCCTTACTACCAGACATTTCACTTTATCTGAAAGCCAGAAATGTTGGTGCTTTCTATTTTCTAACATTTTAACTTCTTCCTTGTTCTAGTACTAATCAGCAAATTACCTGCCCTGAAGATCAACACAGACCCTTTTCTCACACAAGGTATATTGGACATAATTCAAATGAAAATAATTTATCTTTTCATCTTAAATGTTAAAACACTCCTGCTTACTTAACTGAGCAGAATAATTCTGGTCCCTAGAACTTTACACATGACGTGTCACTTAATCTGCTGTGTCCTAAACACTTATGTCACTGGGCCACACCTGAATCCAGGTCTCCATATGGCAGTGTCTTGGGCAGACACAATCAAAAGTCAGTCTCAATCACCATCACTTTGATCTCACACTAGGACTGTAATACACTTAAAGTCTCTTGCACAGCATCTCCCTGTTCAGAGCTAAATCTCACCACCAAACTCTGCAAACAAGGGAACAGTCAGGTCTGACTGAGGAAAACGAGAGCCACACACGCATCAGATTCAGTTTGATGGCGTGGAAGCCATAAACTGATTATGAACTTAGGAACCACTTAGGAACTTAATTCTTTCCATAGTGAGATAAAATAAACACAATGCAGACGCTGTTCCTTTTTGCTATGGTTATGTGTGTGTTTACAAGACCTGCATTCATTTCTACTTCCATGTGCAGCTAACTACTCACAAAAGGTGCCTGGGAACAAAGTCCTTTCACTGATAAGCAGCTCTGGGAAATAAAGTCCTTTTTAAAGATCAACAGTGCATGCTCAGGGAGCACAAGGCTTACCCACACTGCCCTCCTGAGCCCTCACAGTCCTGAGCCCACGGACACGGAGCTGGAGGAACAAGCACTTTATTATCCAGTCCTGGCTGATCTGTAAGCCCTGCATTGTGGGGGGCAATGTGATAGTGGCTCTGCAGCATGTGTTAGAAAGGGATGAATACTGCTAATGACAGATGATCTGAACCTGCCAGCCAGCCACAATGTCAGCCTACTCCCATGACAGACTTGTAACAACACCTTCAGGATTAAAGCACAAATAACTTCCTTGGAGGAAACACCTTTCTGCAGTACAGCAGCAGAGTTTTGCAATGCTGTGGCCTCTCAGGAAAACTTCACCTGTATTTCCTTTAAAAACAACAAACACTTTTATACTTACAACAAAGTCTCTCCCTCTACAGAGCACTTCTGCAGGAACTCCACTATAGGGACTAGAAGTATCTTTTGGGTAGAGAACATCACTGTTAATAAAAAGGAAGAGGGATTAGTTACTGGGTACTCCAGAAAAATGGCATTGGTGAAGATTAACATAACAAACATGCCCTCCCTGTTCTGCAGTTAAATTATACCTTTATCCAAAGCATGGTTTTCATTAAAGGCATTAATATTGGTGTAATTACACCACTGCAATTACACCTGTGCAGAAGGGCTTACACCAGCAAGGCACAGCCTTGTGGCTACCAGGTGTGTGCAACACAGCTACAAGCTCTGCTTTGTTGTTGCAAAGCCTCCTTTGGATCAGCTAAACAAGACCAGAATGATCTTAAGAAGTGCTTAGGCTAACCTGGTACACAGCCTTGAAGGCAGCATTTAGCCAAAATGCTGATGTATGGGCATAAGAGTTTTTATTTCCTCCCCAGCAATCAAAGGCTTCAGAGAACACAATTACAAAATGTCCTGCTGGAACAAACAGCCCTGAGACCAACATTACCCCAAGTCCTTGTCTGCTTGCAGGGCCAACTAGATGACACATGCCATGCCCTCCAAGGCCTCACAGCAACCTGAGTTCATGATCTTGATCCCACCCAGGCCACAGAAATGGGTCCCCGCTTTGACTGTGCATGTGCTGCTCTGTGCCACCCACCCCAAACACCACACCCACTACAGACACACATATCCTCCTCAGACTGCCAGAAAACAATCAGCTACAGCCTAAAAACAATCTGAATGCCAGTATACTGGCTTTTAACTTGTTTCCAGCTTCCTTCTGTAACAGCTGGAGGGACAGCAGGGTTGCTGCAAAAAACTGGTCCCATTGCAAATACAGGCCTGTATCACAATAGCTGAGACATCCTGCTGGCAAACCTGGACTGGAAGCTCATGCCACTCATCTTAACACTGACAGCTATTCCAGAGACTGTAATTCTCTGCATGCAGGGCTCCACCCAGGTTAAAAAAAAAAAAACATACTGCATTTCAGAATTCAATTCCCAGTGGGATGCTTTATCCTAATAAAGAGGGGGATGATACATATTCCAATTCATGTAGTTCATTCAATACCCCCACGGTATTTATTAAGTGGGTAATGCCTTCTAGAGGGTTTTATTAAGTGGGTAATGCCTTCTAGAGGGTAGATTTCAGCTGACAAGAGCAGCATCCACTGATGAACAGCAAGGGGACTGCACAAAGCCCATCCTTATTTGAATTAATTTTGCTAAGAAACAGCTGACATTGGCTTAATTTTCTGCATTTATATTTGACACTAATCTCTGGAAGAATTCAGGACAGCTCTCCCACAAGAGAACACGAGTGCAGACAGCATCAAAACCCCACCACAACTCAAACGCAAACCCAGCTTACATCACTGCTCAGCCATGATTTCGGCTGGGGTGGGTACCAAGGCATTATCCTTCCACACCGACCGCCCTTACCGGCGGCAAACACGCAATGGAAAGGTTTTGCAGTGCTGCAAACACGGGGGTGCTCCGGGACACGAGGGCGAGGCACAAAGCCCGAGTGCCGGCCCTCCTCCCGCGCACAAAGCCGGGCTTTACCTCTTCACCACCCAGTTTCCCTGGACGAGCAGCGCCACTTGCTGCACGCAGCGCAGAACTGCCGTGGAGTCGGTGCCCGAGCCCAGCAGGCTCATCAGGTTGGCGAACGGCATCACCTTCACTGCAAGGCAAACACACAGCGGGCCGGCGCTCAGACACGCACCCGCGGCTCTGGGAACGGGCATTTGCCGGGCTCACGGCCCAGGGGTTAGCTTAGGAAAAACCTAAAACCTAAGGTGTGAGTCTGGCCCTGCGCTAAAGGCACTGTCTGCTCTAAAAATACCTGCTAGGGTTGCATCACGGCTGACTGGCTTAACTGGCCACAAATTAATGGATTAATAAAATAGTAATTAAACCCTCCCACCAAATCTATGCCTTTGGCAATAGCTCTGAACATGAGGCAAAATCCTCAGGATTTGCTCTTGTCAGACAGTAACTCTGAAGAGACAAAATCAGCTCCTAAATGACACTCATGAAGTGTGTATTGCTGAAAACTTCCCAGAAAATGCCAAACTGCAGGTTGTTCACACTCAGACCCCACATTCCAGGGGATACCTGCTGAAATAAGTGTATCCAGAAAGTTATCATTAAATTAGGAATTTTTCTAGGACTAAACTGACTGCAAATATACGACCAACTGTCACTGCTCTTCTTAAGGGAAGCCTTGGATTTATTCTTCAGAGAATCAGAGCCAGACAGTCTGTCTGGTGGGGCAATAGAACTGGTAATACTGGGAAAGGCACCTTATCTGAGGCAACTGAAAAGTCACAAAGTGAAGTGCAAATGTATTACAAAAGCTACAAACCGTTCTTCATCAGGATCTTAATCTGATCAGCAAGGGGTAAAGTTCTCAGTTGGGCCATAGAAAGCACATTGCTTGGAGCCATTGGTTTGTCACTGCAGATAAACAAACAGATTTGCAGCCCATGAAAAAGAGCATCCAGCCAACATGGACTTTGAACATTATGTACAAACACTTACTTCTCTTCCTCTATGCTTGGAGGCATCAGCATCATTAAATATTCACTAGAAGAAAAGGAAACACATTCTTAAAATGCTTATCTCGGGCTTCCCAGGTTTAAGTACAGTAATTTCTCTCTTAGAGCAATCCTCCTTGTGTGAATCTACAAAACAAACAGCCTGAAGAGAGCTCTCCCATCTTCCTTTGTAAACTCAGTACTAGTAAAAGCTGTGCACATTCACCTGCCCTAAGGTATGACATAAATGGGAGTCAGAATCCCAGCTCTTCTGTACAGAAAATCTGCACAGTAAATACATTAAACACAAGTGCTCTGACACAGGAGTCTGAGGGATCAGTAAAGCCCTGTAGACAGAGAATCAGACCAGCAGCAAGCAAAAATTCTTTCCCACCCATGTAATTACCAGTGTCTGTGAGGAAAGAAGCAGATCCAAAAGACTCCTCAGAACACCTACCACTGATCCACTGATGTTAAATGTTAAGAAAAACACACCCACACCATTAAACAGAGCCAGAGTCTGTCACTTTACTATTACTTGGCGCATGGCTGCATCAGATAACAGGAAGCACTTGACTGCATTGTAGGAAGGTTCCTGCATAGCTGCAGTCACCAAGAAACAGACACAAACACATTTCAAGTAGTTGCAGTTGCCTCCACAAATCACAAAAGAAGGCTTTGTAAGATTTGCTATCAATGGAAGTTACTGACTTCAGAGTATTTATATTAACCAGAAGGAGCTTTTGTGTTCATTTTCCTTTGCAGGATTCACAGTCCTGACAACATAGGGTTGTGATAATGTACAAGAAGCTATAACCCCGAGTGAAAACAAGAAGTTTTAATCTCAGACTATAGTGAAACAAAGGGAGCAACATGAATAAGTGGAAAACTAGTTTGTTTCTGTAATTTTTAAAAATTCAATTTTTATCACGGATAGAATTATCAAACTACAGACTTTTAAAGAATATGCCTGCTTATTACTCTGCAAACAACTCCAACAAATTACTGCAATTTCTGTAGGAAACCATCAAACCATTACCTGGGAGATTTAATTAATTCTGTGTTTTCAGCAAGGCCATGACCTTGACTAAATAAATACTGGCGCTCATGTTCCGAACGGCTATCCTGGAGATATGGGAAAAAACAAGAGTCATTATCACATCCTGAAAACATACAAAATGCCAAGAGAGCTGCATTTTTCATTCCAAACTATGACCACCCTGTCATTACTGCACCATTCAAGTGTTCCACCTCACTAACTGATGTTCTGCTTTCACTTTCTTGAGCAATGCTCATGTGATGTGGGAACATTTCTGTTGCTATGACTTTGACATCTCCTGACAGACACGGATGTGGGTCAGACCAACAGCATTTCTCACACTCCACTGACTGGGCTCTCCAAGTCTTTCACAAAGTCCAGTTTGTAGTAAAAGACCCCCCCTTTATGTTTGTCCAACTCTCAGTTTTTAAACCTTTTCCATGTGGAGATCCCAAAAGCATTATCCACCAGAGCAGGTACAGAGCACTGCAGGGTCTGTTCAAGCTTCATTATCTTTTGACGACTCCCTGCTTCTGCTTCCCCTGGGCCCAGATTTAAAAACAGCTCTTGAGTTGGCTGAGCCTTCAGGCCCAGGCAGCCTCCTCAGCAGCCAGCACACACCTACCTTCAAGCCATAATAATGTAGATGAACCCAGTGCTCTTCTGCTTGTCTCTTCTGCAGGAACTCATAGGACTGGACACGTCGCTGACGAGCTTGTTCGGTCTCAGGGCGGGAGAACCGCACCTGGGAGATTTGGGCATCGTTAAATACAGACCCAAAACCCTCAAAAAACCCCACCTGCATTATTTATGTGGTACATAAGTAACAAGCTAGGGGCTCTAGCTCCAACCCTTGCTCTGAGTGCCATCTTTATGCTTGTGCAGCAAGGGTGAGTTCATCTTGCTTCCCCCCTCCCAAGCTCAGAGTCACCAGGACTAGCTGAGCTTTCCTGTCTTTTTATTTGGGGGTGAATTGTCATTCTGTCTCGTGACTGTTGCCTGAACCATCATAAAAAGGAAAATGTGGACATACAGTAATTTGCTTAACATCATCTTCAGCTTCATCCTGGGATGAATCACCACCTGCCAAAAAATACATCGGAATCAACAAAAGAGCCAAAGCCAACCTGGAACTGTCTGGGGGCCCACGTAGGAAGAAAGGACACTGGGAGCGACGTGGGTTCAATCCCAGCCTGCCAAGCTATGCAATGTATGACAGCGCCACCCTGCGGCTATGATGGGACACACTGCTGCCAGGAGCATGGCAGTGGCAGTGGTGACACGGTCCCTGCCACTACCCTTTGTCACCACGACCCACCCCTGTCAATCCCCCACAGTATGCCCACAAAAGCATTTAGGGAGGTACACTGAAAACAAGATCAGCAAAACAATCTGAGAAATCAGTATGTTGCCAGAATAAACACCTTCAGAATAGAATGACTCTTATCAGTAAAATTATAAAAAGAACTTGTATGTCACCTCCCAAAAGAAAACACAACTTTGGAGCATTTACCTTCATTAGCAGCTTCTCTTTCTCGGTGTTTTGCATCAGCCTTGTCCAAGTAGGTGAAGCTTGGCCTCAGCTGAAGAATTCCATGTAGTGGAGTCAGGTGAAGTTCACCTGAAAAAGAGAATTAATGTTGGTTAAAATTGATTTTATCCACTGCACGAGGACAGCACTTTTCATTATCTCCCTGTCTCTGTAAAGCCACAGCTTCAATTGAGCATAAATATTTAATACAGTAGAAAGAGACTGAAGTGAAAAATTAATCCAGTGCTCAGGATTTCAAAGAAGTACGAAAGACCAAGAACTGTTCCTGTTATTTTGATTTTTGGGTTGAAACCAGATCTCATAGAGTGCCATATTCTGGCTCAGGTCTGACCTGTAGTTCAGGAGACCCCTAGTTACACAGTCATTAGTGAAAACAATCTATGTATTGTCATCTCAAATGATCACCGGAGCAAAACTCTGAGATGGCAGGGGCAGTCAAGAGAGGAGCAAAAAGTGTTGAACAGAAAAATGAGACAGACAAAATAAAATGAAGACAGCAACATAAATAACAATGATAAAGTCATGCTACAAATGTGTATTACTTCAGGCCACCATGAACTTTTAAGATTCTGGAGGCATCTACAAACCCACGGTGTTCTTAGATAATATTTACAATTTCGCTAGACCTTGTCAGGGAGATTCTTGGGGCATTGATAAGGGAAAGTTTTCCTTTCTTTAAAGACACATCAGCCAATTAAAACCTAGGCTGGAAAAAAAAAGTTCGAATAGGGCTTATCTTGACCCTGAAATGAGCATGTTTCACTGATGTGAGGGTCAAGCAAAAGCAACTTACCCTTTTTATAAACAGCAGCTGCATAGCGGGAAACGTTACTGGCAGCTTGTGAGGAGCAGAAAGTTTGTTTGTCCATCAGCTTCCTGCAGACAGAGGAGGGTGGTGAGATGGCATTCCACAGGCAGTGTGGGATGCAGATGTTAATGGTGTGAAAGCACCAAATCTCACAATGGACTGTCACCAACTGAAACAAATATATATACACTCATCCTTCTGTTTGCAGTTCAGAATTCCTAGCAGCCCCCACGACTGTACAGCCACTTGTTGTCACCTCTGCCTGAAGTCCTCATGAACACACACATTTCTATGCTGACCACAAAAAGGAAAAGAAGGCAAAGAAGACACCTACGAGGAATAGGTGCTTGTTTCATCTGTACACGTGCCATCCACGTTGAGAGCAATCTGTTCTCCCTTGCTGCGACAGTAGTTCGGGTTCAAAGTATCAATGGCCATTTCGAGTTCAACCTAAAGAATATGAAAGGCAAGACAGCAAATTACCACTGCACAGCCCCAAACACATCAATCAAAACCCAAACCCACACTTCCTAACATTTCCGTAGGTTTATGGCAAATTTAAATACACAAGCAGCATCACTCAAATCCACAAGGCAAATCTCATGCCCAGAGTTGAGCAGCATGTATACTGGGTTTTGTAGGATGGGGACATTTAGACAACAAGCTGGAGGTGATACATCAACTCCATATAAATTAATGGGATAAGGAAAACCAGAGTTCTTCAGGCATCCTTGAAATACACCTTGGCTTTTTGGATACCTTCCACTATGTTATCAGTCTAGTTTACTTATCAGTCAAGATCAAGTGCACAAGCAACATCCTTCAAGCCTTCCCATCACTGAGGATGCATTCAGAATCTCTCATAAGATTTCCTTCTAGTTTGGGTACCAAGCAGTATGAAGTAACTCTGTCCTCTTCAGAGGCAAAGGCCTCAATTCTGCTAGGTCAGGGACCGCAGCATTTAGCACTGACTCCAGAGTTACTCCTGATTTTATTTGTGAAAGCACTCTAGCAAGCTCCAAGCCTTTAGTTACAAAGAGAACTACCTCCCTCATTAAATTTTAACTTGAGACAAATGTTCAAAACCAAGCATTTTCCTGCACTGCATTTCTATTTATACACTATGACAGTACAGTACACATTCTTCTTCAGGGTGTGCCAAAGCCCTTATAAATTCGTGTATCACAGCTACTGTCTTATTTTTTTCCCCTTTTTTGTTATTCATAAACTGAACTAGTTTCAAGTCCCTGGATGAGACAGCATTTTACAAAGGCCTGCACAGGGCTTACAACGCAAATGTTTGCTAAGTTTAACAAAAGACTTCCTGAATACAACATGCATCCTAACTCCAAACTTCAGCTGAGCACTCTCCTTAACTATTTCCCAAAACCAAATTCTGGTAACACAGACACCTATTGCTGCAGTTTTTAAATCAGGCATTTTCAAACAACAGCACAGTTCTGGGATACATTTTCAGGCAGGTGCAATTGCTCTGGCTTTGCCTATACTTTCACTAACTGTACAACCCCACTGATTTCAAAAGTACTCCTGATGATTCACAGCAAGGCAAGAGAGAAATCAAGACCCACACTGACACTGAGGGACAGAGACTGGCTCCAAGGCTCAATCCTTCTTCAACCCTTCTCAGAATACTGTAAAGACCTTTTAAATCAAGCTGTACTGGCACAAGCATCTATCAACTGAATTAGCATTAGTAACTATGTTTCCCAAAGTCATTCTATTTTCTGTTAAAATAGTGTCTTTTCCATCACGACTTACAAATCACTCTTATTCTAAACTCCACCTTATGGACACAATAAAGACTCTCCATATCTCCAAGCACAGAGATTTGGTCCTGCAAGTAGTTGCAGAGTTAACAGAGACTAATGGCACAGTAAGCTTTTCTTTGGTACATTCTGCACAACATAACACAACTTTTACAGACTGGACTCAAACGATGACCAACCTTTTGCTGCTTTGGCTTTATCTTTGCTGATAAATGTGTAACGTCATCGTATGTCATGGAAGCTGGGCGAATGGGATACTGCAAAACAAATGCATTTCATGAGCCACTCTTCACTTACAGAACTTCACAGAAATTAACTCCATTTCCCCTGTCCCCTCAGGTGCAGGCCCACTTGTCAGAAGGAGACAAGACATCAAGAAAAGAAATTAGTTGACTCATTCATGAGTCATCAAGGGATTTGGGAGCATGACCTAGAAAGCATGTTGTTTTCTTCTCAGTCTTCTGCTTTTATCACTACACAACCCCCTTTCTGCCCCTCACACACCACAACAACCTGTAACACAGGAAAATGGTCCCACATGTTAGTCCAGCAGAAAAAGGAAGCATTAGAAGCACTTAAAAACCTATCCTGCAGCACTAAGTCTCTGGAGAGTTATTATCTAAAAGTAAAATGTTTGTGGGTTTACACAAATGTCAGCTTAGAGGACATGGGTCACAAGTCAGGAGAGCACACCCAGGTTTAGCCACAGGGGTCTCTCTTCCAAACCCTTTGGGAATGCTGAGAGGACAGTGTGGTGTCCCAGTGAAACTCCCCAGCCACAGCAGCATCCTGCTCAGAGCTGCCATTTCTCCAGAACACCCACAGGCCCCATCAGCAAGCAGGGCTCACTCCTGACCCCAAACAGGCTTGTCTGTATCCAAGATCTTGTCAGACTGAAGCAGCAAGGAAAGTTACCGCCCCCTGCCTTTATTTGAAACAAACTATCACTGCATACAAGTTAAATACCTGAAACAGATACAGCTTTTCCAATAGACTTCTGGCCAGGAACACGTCAATCTAAAAAGCAAAGCAAACAACTTTCATCAGATGCCAGCTGTAACTGATGGAGCCTCAGATAACAGTATAATCCTTAGAGCTCAAATACTGATAATATTAGCTTTTCATTACAAATTCTAACATAAAACACATTCATGACTCTCCTGTCAGAAGCTTCCTCTTTGCTGACTTTGACATGGAATTCTGCAGTTGGCTTTTTTAAAAGCCAAACCTAAAAAAAACCCCCACTATGAAGACACAGCAGACAGTAGCTCTAGTTGTGTTTTTCCTCTCCGAGAAAACTTGGCAAACAAATGTGAAATGAAAGAGGAATTTTTTTTCCTCCAAGGAGCTGAAGTGCAAGTTCTCACTCTGGCAGCATGATTGAAAGGTAACTTCATTTACCAGTATTTTGGTATAAAATCTTTCTAAATTAGCCAGGAGACACCCACATCTCCAGTCTGATTTAATACTTGCATTTGGCCACCAGCACTGAAAATCCACAGATGTTTCATGAATAAGACATATGGAAGCTGCCATTTTAGATACACTCCTGACAGTTGCCACTCCTTTTCTCACGGCTTTTCTCCTTCTTAGGGACTTGCCCTTCCTTGTGCTTCTGGTGTGTAAACTCAGACACAAAGTGACAAGACCCTGAGGCTTCTCCTTGGAACAGAGCAGTCCTTTAAATAAGTCCAGACTCAGAACACAGCTGCTTACTTTAGCAGAAGGCATGAAACACTGTAGCTTCATATTTAACAGATACTAACTCATCAAACTCATTCCAATTTTTTCAGCTCTCAGAGACTTTCAATAAAGCCACTGAAACCACACAAAGGTAGAAGCAAATTTCCCACTTGCATTCTTTTTCTGACAGGGAAAGATTACAACGGGTGAAAAACCTGAGGCAAACTTGCCAACACAGACAGCACTATTTTGACAAAACAGATAACATAAGCCATATACTTGGCCCACACTAGTAATTCTGTGCACAGAGCAAACCACTGGTTATAAGACAGCCACTGATGTTGATGAGACATTGTTTCAGCACTGTAAGAACACTTGGAATTGTAGTAACAATAGCAATAAAAAAAATCCCATGTACAATTGCTGCTGCCACAACGCACTTTTACCTCTTGTATAATTGGATCATCTTCCTCATTTGCCATGCTAGGATAAAACAAAGCTTTTTCTTGGCTTATTCCTTGGCACAACCTGAAAGAAAACAAACGTCATATGAGTCATTTCATCTGTGTCACACAGCACATGCAGCCCGGAGTATTTGATCAAGTTAACTCGGTTCCTTTCAGTGATAATCTGTTTAGTCTGCATTTTGAAGGAATGTATGTGTTTGCATGAACAGGTCCCTAATACCCAACGATCCTGACTGAAGGCCACAAAATTTAAGAGACAAGCAAATGTCTCAAAAGCAGGTAAGTTGTAACTCCTCTGAAAGCCTGCAGTTATGTAAGAGCGCTGAAACAAGGCCACAGGGAGGGAAAGACAGGCCTTTTGCGCTTGAGTAAAGTGTATCTTGTATGCTGTGTCACTGTAACACACAGGTAGCAGCTGAGCACTGTGAGCTCCACAACTGCCCCTGCAGACAGTGCCATTCACCTCCCCAGCCTCCTGCTCTCAGAAATGCCTTGAAAACAGGTAATGGAGGAAGCTCCCAGATAAGAGCTGGGAGAGGAAAAAACCCCTCTGTAAACCCTGTGTTTGGGACCAGACCACATTCCCACCTGTGAATATGCTGGCCTTGATTTCATCCACCTGATACTGCAGCCTTCCCTCCTGACCTGACCTCCAGACTGTCCTGCTAAATATACCCCAAAATGCACTCCTTGGCCTTTCCTGGAGTTCTTTAAAACCATCAGAGCAACAGATTTTACTTCATAACTACACCAACTCCAAAGAAAATAAGACTGATGTTAACTGGGGACTGGGTACTCTGGAACAAAAATTCATCATGTTCAATCCAGTGCTGGAGTCAGTGTTGTGCCTGGTTCAGACTTTTGAATTAAAAATGAACCCTCAGCTAAAACAACAATAGTTTTACCCTGCTGAAATCAAACAAAAGGATTTACAAATTATTTGGGATGCGACTGCTACAATGTTAATTTGTTCAGATCATTTAAGACACTGTTAATCAGCCAGTACTGGTCAACATAGGCATACAAAAATAAGACCTCTCAGAAACTGACCAAGGAAAGTTTTAACAACAAAGATTATCAAGCAAAGAAACAAGATCTGTGATCAGGAACTCTCCCTCACTGTGCCCTACTCCTTGATGCCAGCTTGCTTCTTTGCTGGGCCTCCTAGAGAGGAAGAGAAAGAGGCAGCATCCAAGATGAGCTGGGAAAGAAGACATCCAGCATCCATGCTACATCCAACACAGTGCCATTCTTTTTCAAATACACAAACCATGGCACAATTTAGGCAGCTCAGAGTATTTCAGCTGATGTGCGGTCTTCTTAAAACATCACTTCAGTGTACACACAGTTATCTAAGACACCTTCCAGAGAGGCTGGACAGGCATCCTGGATATGAGCGTTACTAGTATCACTACCTGGGCAAATTTCCACTTAGGCTTACACTGTTTCTGCCATTCTACCTAGAAATAGGATTCCATATTTTTCACTTACACAGATTCTCTGCTACCAAAAAAGTGCCCCTCCCAGTAGAGCTGGAATTTTCCATTTCTTTATGCACCAGCCCATCCCAGTCTCTTCCCACTATATATCTGTATTTAAAAACTTATGACTTAGCATTTCAGATTCATAATCGAAATAGTTTTGCAGAAATGCAAAACCTTCACAGCAAAAAGCCAGTACCTTAATACAGGGGAGGGCTGTTACAGCAAACCCCTGAGGATGTGCTGTCTGGCTGCTCTCAGTGTTTTCTGCCATCAGGCACTCAGTTCTTCCCACAAATACACACAAATATGTTTTAAAGAAATGAGATTTGTCTACTCCAATTTAGCTTTTCCCCTGGGTAGCCTGACATAGCAGGCTCAGGTAGCAGCAGCCTCACAGCTCTGCACCACATGGGACAACTGCAGTTTGCATCCAGCACAGAGCTGATGGCAGAGAAGTGCCCAGAATGTGTGGGAACATGTGGCAACACCCAGAAGGTGGGACACTTGGGTCCAAACCCTCCTTCCTCACGCCCCTGAGAGGATTGGAACCACCCTTTCCCTTCCTGACAGCCTGAGTGCCCAGTATGTGCCAGCTTGTTCTCTTTCTCCTGAGAAAGTTATCCCACTTTCCAGATGAGAAATTAAGATTCCCTGGGCTAAGGAGAGATAGAGAAACTTATTCTGAAGGACCTGGTCTCTGGTCCCTCATCCAGCACTGCTTACACAGTTATACACAAAATCTCTCTGTGAATCCAGCTGTCACTACTGAGGGTAAATGTTGTATTACAGAGATTACATTTTCCTGTTCATGCAAGGACAAAGCATGACTACAGCTCCTTTTATTGGAGTATTAGACTGACAGGTCTATAAATAGGAAGCAGTGTGTCCCAGCACAACTTATAATACTGATGCAACTGGAAGAAATCTTCTGAATCAGAATGACGGAAGGCAGTCACAATTCTGTGTCTAATACATATATATATATATAGTGGGATTAATTTCTAAATTTCTCATATACCTATATTTATGATACCACAAGACTTACAGAATTAAACACTAAGAAGCAGCAAACATGGTCAGTAGTTTCAAATTTCCTTTTTGAAGAATTGTCTTCTTTTAAGAGGGACTTTCCTTTAAGTTGCAAATCAAAGTATAATACAAGGTATTAGTGTGAATCATTAAACTCCAGAGCAGCTCACAGGAGGGCAAGAGATATAAACCCTCTCATTTCTCCTGTGACATGACCAATGCAAGGACCAATGAAACCATTCACAAGCTGCCCACAACTTCATCAATTTAGAACCAATGAAGAAAAATGTTGTGCTTAAAGAACTGTAACAATCAGTGATGAAGCAATTGAATCCTACACCTCTAGCCTGGAGCTTAAAGGGGCATTTGAATATTAGAGATTTAATCTCCTTTTGTTAGCAAAGACTTTAATGTAACTGTAAGAAGGAGAACTACAAACCTGCACATCATCTGACACACAGACTTTTAGCCACGCCTGCACGAAACGTCCCAGCATTTCATTCATACCCAAATTTGATAGCAATAATGGACCCCCAAAGTGCCAACACTGAAACCTAAATATCCTTCATACACAATCATGCAGCCCAGGAAATGTCAGGAATTCCTGCCGCATCAGTGCCGTACAAGTGGGAAAAGCGCCAGCTCCTGAATCACCACCCCAACGAGCTCTCCTCGGGAGGGGGTGTCTCAGCAATCGCTTCTCTCAGGGCGTACAGGAAAATGGAAGCTGTCAAAAAGCAGCCGCAGCACCTTCCACACGCTTACGATAATGATCATTCTGACCCAACTCTGAATTCTCCCCTCGCTCTGCCTGCCCGCACGCAGCTTTGCACAGTCATCTCCTGGCGGCGAACCCAGCGGGCTGCTCTGCGCCAGCGCCTCTCTCCGGGGCGATGTCAGCGAGGGGACCTTCGGGGTTAGAGACACCGTGCAGGGAGCACAGACCCCTCCGAACCCCGCACCATTCCCGCGGGGCCGGGACAGGGCCGTGAGGGGCAGCGTGAGGGGCAGCGTGAGGGGCAGAGTGAGAGTGTGAGGGGGAGCGTGAGGGGGCAATGTGAGGGGCAGTGTGAGGGGCAGTGTGAGAGTGTGAGGGGCAGAGTGAGAGTGTGAGGGGCAGTGTGAGGGTCAGAATGAGGGATCAGTATGCGGGGCAGTGTGAGGAGGCAATATGAGGGGTCGGTGTGAGGGACAGTTTCGAGGAGCAGCGTGAGGGGTCAGTTTGAGGAGCAGCGTGAGTGGGCAATGTGAGGGGGTCAGTGTGAGGGTCAGCGCGGGGCGGGTGGCGGTGCCGGGCCGTGTCCCCCGCGG
>VXBX01009614.1:92083-121575 GCA_013400415.1 Scytalopus superciliaris | reverse complement strand
CGCAGCAGCCGCTCTGCCCACACACCCCCTGCCCCTGAGGAACGAACCGCTGTGGGGTTCCCTTGGCCCCCCGTGTCCAAGCGGGTGCACGTGGCAGCGGTGCGGCGCACCCAGGGACACACGGACGGACAGACGGACAGACGGGAGGGGACAGTGCCCGAGCCCTGCCCGAGCCCTGCCCGCGCCGCCGCGCCCGCTGCCACGTGGATGCCGCGGCACAGCGCGGTGGCCGCCGCGGCATCGCCCGGGCACACCCCCCGCCACCCCGAAAGCCTAAAGGCAATTCTAAACCTTCGAATCTCTTGCAAAGCCACAGCTCACTGGACGTGCAAGGCCCGGAGCCGGCGGGCTTTAGGGGTGGGGTGCTGTTTTGCAGCGCAGGGGCCAGCAGGAGCCAGGGCACTGCTGTGCAAAGGGGAAGCAGCACCAGCCCCCGTGCCTGTCCCCCTCTGGCCACATTTTGCCTGAAAGTCTGCTAAGTTTTCTTAAAGAATTCATGTTGTTATCACCGCTTAATTAGAACTGAAGGGTTGTATTTGGAGAAAAATTCCAGCTTCTCCAGGGTAAGGCCACGAAGTTTTTTATGCCGCTTGATTTATTTCTGTAGTTGTGGTAGCTCATTTAGGCAGGACAGAAAATAAACCTGCTGGAAGTTCTGCTGGCAGCCTCATTCAGCCCGTTCCCCTGGCACCTCCCACAGCCTGTCCTTGCAGAACCCGGCCCTGCCTTCCCAGGGAGCTGCTGAACATGGAATCGTAGTATGCTTTGGTTTGGAAATGACCTTTAAAGGCCGGCTAGTCCAACCCCCTGCAATGAGCAGGGACATTTTCAACTAGATGGGGTTGCTCAGAACCCTGTGCATCCCAGCCTTGAATGTTTGCAGGGATGAGGCATCCACATCCTCTCTGGGCAACAACCTCTGTCAGTGTCTCACCCCTCATTGTCAGAGGCTGCAGCTTCGCAGAGGCTTGGTACAAATTTCATTCACTGCCTACAAGGACTGAGGAATGAGAGCACACACGAGCAAGCATGAATGGGCTCCTTCTCCTCCGGCGCTGCCGCAGTTCTACACCCTCGGTTCAGTCCAGGGTTTTTTTGGGAATACAGGGAGCTGACGCTCCTCCCACGGTCCGGGCTTTGCAGGGACAGGGAAAGCTCAGGGAGGAGGGACCTGAATTGGCTTCATACAGCAAATCACGTGTAGTCCGCTCTGGCAGAAAACTTTCGGGAGTCTGATTTAGCAGTCTCCATGTGTGTGTAGGAGGCTGCACGGAACACATATTACAAATTGTTCCTTATTGCATGGGCTGTTGCCCAGGCAGTGAGGGCCCAACACCGTCCCTGAGAAGTGCTTTTCTGCCCTATCACAGATGAGCTCAGGCTGAAATGTTTGGGTGCCTGGCCACAGAGACACTTGCCCTGAGCCCCAAAGCAAGCCTGGTTACCCCGGATTATTCATGTGTGACAGGGGACAATGGCAGAGGTTGTCCCTCATGGTGGCAGGAGGGTCACTAGTTTTTTCATTTTATATGTGTGAGGTAAGATGATAATTATGGGATCTTTTCCAAATTAGAAAAGAGTGAACTTACAGTAGAACTCAAACTACAATGCAAGCTACCTGCCTCATTGTATTGTTGGAGTTGGCCAGAGAACAGCAAGGACCCAACACTTGTATGAAACACTTCCAGACTAAGGACCAGGCCAGGGGTCAGGTCCAGGGAGGCACGAGAGATGGCCCTGAACTTAAACCTGAGAACAGCCAGACTCACCACTTGCAGCACTGGCCCTGAATCCAACCTGAGTTTCAAATGAAATTCTGCCTTTCCAAATTCAGATGAGAAGTCCTGACTTGGCCCATCTGAACTACACCTCTGTCTGTCAGCACTCATTCTACTCTGAGTGAAATTACACCTGTGGGGAAGAGAGTGAGATTCGAATCAGTCCCACAGTAATTAAAGGACAGGCAATATCCTCATTTACACTTTTTAAGCTCTAAGTGTTGGCTGTCTCCCTGGTTTCCGAAGAATGCTATTCCCCACTTCCTTTGTGACACTTGCCAAACATCCACGACAGCAGCTCCAGCTAAAGACTACAAAACTATGAAGGTAGAGCAGTGCCAAATTTCACCATTTTTCATCTTAGTGATTCTACAGTGCAGAGGCCCAGCTAGGGTTTTTTTGTTAGGAGATTCTGCCATTTCACAGTGCCTTTGCTAAAGAACAATTTCATATTTAAACAACACAGCTACAGTAAGCTCCACCTGTTTAAATAAAGCAATAAAAAAGGCAACAGCAAGATCTCCATTTTTAAGTTTGAAAGGGCCAGTATAAGATTATTTGTGAACAGAAATCATACTAAAATGACAGTGTATCATTAGATACAAAACCCTCTCCCACCTCAAATCACAAAGCCCAGGTGTTTCCAGCCTGTTCTCAGGACTCAGCAAATATTAAGGCATAGGGAAGCCTCTGGAGCAGCCTGCAAATGAGCCCTCCAGCCCTTACATCTTATCCCCATTACAGACACCACATGTGAAATCAAGTGCAAATCAAAGAGCACATCAACCATTTATTTAGTTTTCTTTCTTACCAACAGATTTGTTGGTAACATCTAATTTATGCCCTCCCCCTTTGTTACTTCTGCCTGTTGTAAGTGACAGTGAACAAAATCCGGGGTGGAATAACACAAACAACACAGAGTATTTCTGGAAGCTTGCAATATTCGGATTGAATTTTAGCAAATTATAAAAAAACCAAAACAAAAACAAAAAAAAAAAAAACCACATGCAAAGTGTAAAACTCTACTGAGCAAAGTGACAAAAAGAACAATTTTATTGATCAGCCAGAATGAAACCCGACGAAGTGAATGAGAGGACTAAGTGATGCAGGCAGGCAGTATTTGCATGTCTGACACACAAACAAAGGCTTCCACCTCACTGTCCTTACCCAATCAGTATTTCCACTGATATCTGGAAACACTGAACCTGGGTAAGTTCTGGAAGGCTGAGCCTCAGCTTTATTTTCACATTTTTTAAAAATACAGATTTTTATTTATTCATTGTGAATAGATTAAAAATACAGCATATAGCAATATCATTGCAAAAGTCTGTCAAATATATAGTTTTTTTCCCTTCAAAAGAATGTCACAGAACAAGTTGTGAATATTTCTGTAAACAATTTCCATTTTCATATTATTGACAGTCCCATTTATTGTACAGCTAAATCATGATACTACCTTAGGACAGAAGGTAGTCTTCATCACTGAAAAGTAGTTTTTGCAAACAATTAATCATAGTAATTTTTGCACTGAGTTGTGTGCACATTTACATATCAGATCTACACAGAGCTATCAGCAACTTTAGCAACTACTGAATTTCACAAATTAAACTACACCAAAGAGCAAATAATTACACTCTATATCCTTCACATACACATTTTGCATGGGCACTTTCCATCTCCTCTCCTTCCTACATGGTTGGTGGTGTTGTCACACATGCTTCCTTTTCAAGGAAAATCTCAAAGACTTGGCATCAACACCTTATGAGGAAAACAAATCTTTCTGTCTGAATTTGGTACAGTGCCTACACTGTTCTGCACTACTCAGCTGTTGTCCCAGGTGACAGCTGGTATTTTAATGCTGGGGACTGAAACAGCAAAAAGGCCATGTCCCACAGAGGCTTTAGGTATCTAAAGCAGAACTTTGGATAGGCACTTAAAACACTCATCTTTTGCAATCCTACAAACTCTGGTTTATTTCCGCATATTAGGTTCAAAAACTGTAAGGTCCAAAAATCTGGTTACTTTAGTACCTTGCTTAATACCAAAGACCAACTGAGATCTAGAAATCAGATACTCCTCCATTAACGGGTGAAGAGCTTTGCCTTCACTCTCGAAACAAAAACAAAATAAAAAGGCCATGGGCACTACTTTCCCACAGCCCCTGCAATGTACAGCAAGATGTTGCCATGTGTTGCAAGACTACTCATGGCTACAACTGCCTGGCGGTTACAGCACCCACCCACAGGCACAGCATCGAAGGATTACTTGTCTTTCTCTCCTAGAAGAGATTCAAATCTTTATCTCACACCCTTAACCACCAGGATATCACCTCTTCCAGACAGTGGCAGTTGTTATTAACACCGTCCTTGGATATTGTCTGAACAGTAATTCAAGATCCACTTGCCAGAGAAAGAGAAAACAAGGAGCACAACTTGAGCCCAACTTGAGCCCAGTGACAGGCACTCACACAGGAAAAGGAGAACTCATTTCTGCTCCTTGAGCAGTTTCTGCATTTTACAAGAAATTAATATTCCTTGGCCATGTATGCAAGAAATCCTGATCAATTGCATCATCTCACAGCCTGCTTAGCTTTAAGCATGCTGTTAAGGCTTGGCTGAAGTGGTGAGCACCACAGGTCATTCAGCACTTGACAGCGAGGCTGCCCCTTATGGACATCAATTTACACCCTCAGGAGACTGTAAGGCCAAGAAGGCAGAAGCTTCCATCTTAAATCTCCTGCAAAATTACTGTTAACCACAGCCAAGGAACAGGAACAGCTCTGTACTATCCATAAACATGGAAAAGCAGCTTTGGAATACAACAGTGGATTTGGAAGAAACTTATCTCTATGCAATGATACTTCAACCACCACCATGAAGCTGTCCCTCCCACTACTGGTTAGGATTATGCAAGGAGGACAAATATAATTGTTTGGGGATAACACTGTTCTCCCTTTTTAACCAACAATTTTTCCCTAACTGACATTTGAAACCATTTGCAGATAAAATACCATTTTAAAATATATTTAAACCATATAAATTTTCTCTACATGTAAAAGGTAAATCAACATCATCTAACCTTTTCAAACATCCCTCTGGAAATGGCAGAAAGCACTCTCATTTTAAGTGAGATGATCTAGCTTCACTGAGAATTGAGATACCACTGTAAAAACAACTTCAAATTACCCTTATATTACAGGTTTTGCTACTGTACATCATTGGACAATTATGAGACCAGTAGAATTTTATACAACTAAGCTATTATATGGTGCAAAATGTGGAAATCAGAGAGGAACATGAGTGACTTTCCAATGGTATAACATGCAATGTTGGTAATGAATAACCCTGAACATCCTCACTGCCAATCTGAAGCATCTTCCCTGCCCATCCCTGAACTGTAAGGATTCTATCTGGAATTAATTTGAGAATCACAGAAGTGTCCAACAATGGCAGCATAAGAGAATGGGACTACTTATTAACATCAGTAGTTGCATCCATAAACTGGAAATTTACACTCATGCAAATTTGGTGAGATACACCAAAAATTATGAAGAAATGCTGAAAATTTAGGAAAATGTTTTTCTGTACACGGGGAGGAGAAAGATGTAAACACACTGATCCTTTGCTGTGTAAAAAACAGGACATATGAAACCTAAACAATAAGGCTTCATTTTTTTTATCAAAAAACCTAAGTCAGTTAAAAAAGTACAAAAAGCCAAGTGTGTCTGTATTGCAGCTTTAAAACACTAACACAAGTATACTATGGCACCCTACATACCACTTAAAATTTAATTTCTCCCCTCAAAAAAAATTAGAAAACTAAAATACACACACACACACAAAAAAGGAACTGGTAACATCACATAAAAATACATCTTTTGAGCTGCAAATGCAGCAAGTCTATAAAAAAAATATATACAAGAACTGCCTAATTTCAGCATCATTCTTCCATCATTGCCCAAGCCTCTTCTGCTTTTTGGTAGTACTGGTTTGCCAGCCTGCCCTTCATGGCTTCCATTGCTGCTTCTGCTGCTTCTGTGTAAAGCTCACCTAGAGGAGGAAACAGTGCCAGTTATGTTGACAGAGTAAAGAAAACACATTGCTTTAGCCTGAAGCAAATAAAGGACAAAAGGAGACATTGAGATCAAACAGCAGGGCCGGATGTATGGGAGTGTTTTAACAGTGTCAGAGTTACATCAGCTGGGAATCTGGGCTGAAGTTGTTTGACTGGCTGCTGATGGCCCTTCAGTGTATTTGGAAGGACTGGATATATGACCGGCCTGTAGGACCCTCCAAGGTGATTCTAAGGCACAGACATCTGACATGGAGATTACACAGCAACTGAGAGAAAGTTGTGTGGGGCCTGGGAGTCATGGGTGTAACTCAAAATACAAGCAGGAACCTGCAGTTGAGGGGAGTGACCCAGAGGAGCACCTGGAAGGGAGTGAAAGTTGCCTGGTGTGACTCAGTGTGTCACAGGATTGGACCTGGCACCACTCACTACCCCTATCACTGCCAAGATCCCTTCTTCCACTGTTTCCAGCCTTGTTTCACCCAGCTTCATCCACAAATCCAAAGGTACTGACCCTCTGGATGTTTGGTAACAGATAAAGCAGGAAATGTATTTTTGGGGTACACACTGGGGTAAAAGGGAAGGAAAAGCAGGATTATTGATATTATTGGTAACAGAAACAAAAAGAGGCCTCACCTGATCTCTGTGGGTCCTTATCCAGGTGGAACCCTCCCGTCATCAACATCTCTGCTTCCCTGGCCAGGAGCAGATACCGGGGCTCATCCTGAGTGCCATCATACTCCCCTCCCTCATCATAGTCAGTCATGTTCAGGGCAGCATTGTACCAGTGCAGGGCCTCCTTCCAGTCCTGGGCTCTGAGGTTAAACAGAAGTTTTGAAGATGGTTCCTCCTCAGGCAACAAAAGTACTTTGCATTGGAGAGTCAGAATCCAGTTTTGCACTGGCTTTCTCAGAGTCCTGGTGCTCTCCAGGAAAACAAATGTTCTCATGGAGGCTCACTAACTGCACTGCAGCAGCAGGGCTCAGCAAAACGAGCCTGGGGTCACTTTATGCAGAAATTATGGAGGAGGAAGTACCAGACTGAAGTGTTTTGCTCAGCTCCAGAGTGAGCTTCATTACCAGTTATATGGGTTTGGTGTGGCATTTATATTTGTGAGGATAACTGATTTAGAAAAAAATCTGAAGTTGTAGAGAGTCTTGTTTCATAAATACTTTAAAATCATTGATTTTCATATTGCAGATGCTCAGTGCCCTTCAATTAAAAGTGTAATGTTATTTGGCAGTAGTGAAATTTAATGAGTTTCACAGCTGTGCAAAACAGAAAACTCATGTAAATAACAAGGGCATGCTAAAATAGAAAAACAGGAAAACCACCATCATCACCTGTTATATTTGGTACTTAAGGAAATTAACATTTGTCCACTTTTAAAAACATGTCTAAAATGCAAAACCAGAAAAAAATCAAAAGGCCATTGGATAGCCTTTTTGAAGGTCAAAGAAGCATTTTTAAATTTCTTAAAACAAGTCCTAATTAAAAGTAACATCCTCAGCATTAAGACAATGCTCTTGGGAAATATCCATTCCTACTTTTATTCTGAGGAACAGTGAAAGAGAACTGTGACAAATACTTTGTTCATCTGACTGTATTTCATCTATAGTCATTTTACAAATTCCCCTATTTCTCCTGTTCCACAGCTTCAGTTTACTTCCACTGATCCCAGGATTTTTAACTTTATGCAACTCCCAGAGAAGGAGTTTTATCAGCAACTTCAGAGCAAATAAAAAAAACAAACAGCTTAGCTACCATAGGGCAACCCCAGTATGAGGGCTGAACTCAAACAAGCAAAACACATGCAGTGTCCAACAGCAGAAATGATCTCTGATTTTCTTTCTGTGTTGATACATCATAACCTAAACTCTGCTTTTATTCACACCTAGGTAAGCTGGAAGTAACTCCAAAACACTGCTTTGTATTATTACTTACAACATAACAACTCTTTACATGAATGACATGCAGCAATTGCTGCTCCCTCCACACTTGCCCCCATGGAGAACCACCAAGTCAAATTACCCAGCCATGCACATTACCTGTCTGCACCAAGATTTACACCTGTATCATATGCTCTTGCTATCAGAATCATGGAAGGCCGGTCTCCAGCTTCTGCTGCTCTCAGCAAGTAATTAAACCCTTTATTTCTGTTCTCCTTTGTGTCCTAGTAAAACAAACAAAACCTTTCAAATGCATGTCTAAGTAAAAGCATCCCTTCCTCCCTCTAACACCAAATGCAGTTTCTCCAAGTCAGCAATGGCTGCAAGTGTTCACTGTGTCTGAGAAACAGGCACAGCCACAAGAAACAAAGAGCTAAACAGTGAGGATGACTTCAAAAACTTCCCAAAGGCATGCGGTAATTTCCCGGCAAAAACAGAAAGAGGCAGCATTTTTCTGCTGTTCTGTCCAGGTCCTTAATTACAAAGTCATCTCTTTTCTCTGAAGGGCTACAGAACACCTACCTATGGTTATTGTTTTCTCTCAGTTTCCCACCGTTATTATGTTATTTTTACAATGCACCACAAATCTGCCTTTCGGTGTTTTCTTTGATCTGTTTACCTCCAGAGTGACCTCAGAAAGAATGTGATGTGGCAGCTGAGAGCACATGAGTCCTAGTGCAACAATGGCTTCCAGCTCCCCACAGTCTGCAGCGTGTTCCAAGTGAAACAGGGCTGACTCCTGATCCCACTCCTTGTCCTTCTCACAGAAACGCCCACCTTCGTGATAGCGAACCATGGCCAAGTGAACCTGGAGCACAGCAAAGGGACACAGGGACTCCACATGGATCTGAGCCTTCCAAAGCCCTCTGCCCAGCCTTTACTAGATCCATCCTACCTTTCCAAGGACTGACTTCCCAATTTTCTTTTCAAGTTCTAGTGCATTGAGCCTCTGAATCTCTTGGGCAACACAGGATGGTCTGTGGACATGAACTCTGGAAGGGTTGTACAGATTCCATTTCTCCACACTGATCTGAAATATGAAATAAACTATAATCTACATTCAAAATTAAATCCTATATAAGGATCACCATCCAGAAATCAAAGCCTCCATTAATATTGTTACTTATTAGTAAATACTGTAATTTAAGACAGTTTTCAAAAATCATGTTAGTAGCTGAATAAATGGTTATTATTCATCATTAAAGAAACAGAGTAAAGCCCTCTCTTTCTAATCCAAACATCATCACTTTGCAGTGAAGCAAAGAATCATCTTTAAGTTCTGAATCAGCAAAAAAGTTACTTATAAAAACAAGCAACTGAATAGTCACACTGCAAGTACTGACGTTATCCATGCACAAAAAAATTAAACCCACACATTTATGACAAGAATTTCAGTTCACAACATTTTAAAAGCTGCTTGAATTTCAGAACTCTAGAAAAATTAGAAGTAACAATGCAGAAGATGACAGGCACATACATGTATTGGTATTTCTCAGGAGGAGCAACACAAATGAGAACAGATTTTTCAACATAACTGGTGGATGGGAAGCAGTAGCCAAAACCAATCGTATCAAAATGAAAGTCTTTGGAGGTGCACAGGGGAAACACAACAGGGAAGGTTATTGGCACAGACCTTCACTCTGTTAAAGCTGTTTCAGTTTCCTGAAACAGCAATGTATGGTAATCATGAGGAAATTCCGAAAAGTGTATCCAAATCAATTATTAATTGTTGTCAAAGCTTTGTTTTTTTCTTTCCTTGCAGAGTAGTTATGTAAGTTTTTAGCCATAGACCAATTATCAGAAGTTATATTTTGTAAAAACATACAAGAAGGCCTGGTCTTCCCTAGCTCAGTGAGATACACAGTGGAGAGAACTACTGTCACCTATTTCAAAGACTGGGTGTTTGTAAGAGATCATACAACCACATATAGGATGCAATTCCAAAAATGAAGTGCAGAAAGAAAATATAATCTAGTTAGACAGAAAAAAATCCACAGAACTATAATTATTATTTCAAAGTGAGAAATCCATGCAGCAGAGGCAACAATTTCTTTAACAGTACTTCTTTAACTGGAAAATAAAGACAAAACACAAAAAAGGAAATAGCACAGAGTGGTAAATTGGCATTAATGAACACATTCTGCAACTGAAAAGGAAGGGAAACTGCATGTGATTTAGTGATATGGTTAGATGGCAGATGAGTGGAACAAAGGACAAGCAGAGCAGCAGATTCAGTCTGTGAACATTTCTGCTTCATTTACCCTTGCAGAGATTCCCAAACTGTCTTCATCAGACTCCTGTCTCCGGTTGTTGTTTGAATGGCCCTACGTTAATGTAAAGATTCACATAATTTAATTTGCAGCAACTGCTGTGTGCCAGTTATCCCTCCAGACTATTCCTATCCTGCAGAATTAACACTGACAATGACCAAAATAATTTCCGTTTTCTTTCAGTGATATCACAATACCGTAACAAACACACCAGAATGGCAAAGAGCATGGCACACACAGGCTTTCATCCTGTAAACTGGGGATGCCATGACAAATACCTTGCTGCTTCAGAACTGACAAAAGGAGTGGTATCTTTGGAAGCAGTATTCTCTTTCCTGTCTTCTAATAAAATATCTTGTTAAGACCTTCAGGTCAAAAAGCATTTATTTAGAAGTTTGTATTTTAAACAAGTAACCAAATAACCTACAGGAATTCTAGAGTTGCATATTGTTAACTGACAACGACATTAAGTTCTGTGATACTCAAGCCATATAAAGTAGAGAGGGTAAGAGTCTGAAAGCAGATCATATTCATGGATTCCACATGACAAGAAGCTGTCTACATTTCCCAAATGCAATATAGAATACTTAACCCCCCCCGCCCCAACAATATGCAATCAAATGCCATGTTTGAAATTAAGCTCCTCATTACAAATTGTCTTTTTCCTGTAAATGTGTCATTCTCAAGATGAATAAGTAATTTTGCAACAGGTGGAAATTTGTCTGTTCCTTTGTTTACAAAATCTAGACCAAGAGGGATAAAAAATTAAGATTCTTCTACAAAAAGCAGAAAAAAGTTCAAGTATGAACAGGCCCAACTCTGCTAAGCCCAGAGTCAGGTTCTTACCCTCTCTCTATGGTCCAGATCTTCCATCTCACTCCTCTTTTCACTGGGGTATCCACTGTCTCCACCATTTTCAAAATCCTACAGAAGAACAGAACAGCACAGCATTAGCACTATCCTTTGTAAGGATCTCAGCTTGACATTTCCCACAGAGCAAACCTTTTGCTGGTTCAATGAAAAATACTGGATAAAAATGATTGTATGTTGTGCTACCTCTGACAGAACAAGAGTTAATGATACAGAAGGTACTGAGATGGTCTTCTCTCTTGCATATATATAAAATAATAAATACATTAAAAAAGAAATCAAGGACTTGAATATTTTATCAAATTAAGAGTCCACTAAATATAGTTTTCAGTCTTCAGTTAATAGATAAACCAGTGACAGCCCCTGGTACTAAGGTCCAGCACTGGAAAATGCCCACAGCAAACTTCCTGCATCTCCTCAGGTGAAGTTCTGTAACATCACATGGTACTAGTATTGGCAGAGGCCTAAGCCATAGGGATTCTGCTTAGCTTTCATACCAGAACAGCTGGCACAAGTGCCCAAGACAGAACATGCAGGCAGGGGAACAGACACACACTTTAATTACCTGTTAAAATACACGAGATGCAAATAAATTTATGGGGGAAAAAGAATAACGAATACTATTTTAAAGTAAAGTGTTCTTGTTTACTAGGAACAGCAAACACGTGAAGGTAACATGAGCTGCAACAATGAAAGCAGGCAGAACACCTTTATGTGCTTTTATTCAACAGAGCTTGGGAGAAGTCCTTTAAAGACACATTCATTAGGGAACAGCCATCTCATTTTCTGTTGGAAAGACACTCACCCTTTGATTATCCAGCTGATCATAGTCTTTGTGAACCAAGTTATCTACTTCGTTGAACACAGGCCAGTCTAGGAAGAAAAATATCTGCTTCTTATTGTAAGGATAACACATGTGAGGAGAAAGCTTTAGATATCATTTTACTGCTGTTTTCTCACAGAAGCATCCATGCATTAATTATCTACAAAGAAGTACATTCAGTTTTATCTCTGCTCAAAGAGGAACACTGGAAACAAGTATTCCGGACTAAATCAACACGCTGTTGTGTTTAAAACAAAATAAACAGAAGTCCTGTCCAATGTCCAGAAACCCCCCCTGAGGCAAAGTATGAGGCTCACTCACTAAGCATGTCCACCCTGTGGCTGTGAGGGGTTGCTGAGGACGGGGAGCAGGGCAGGGAGTCAAAGGCCACGTCGCTCAGGCTCTCGTCTCCCGAGTTCTCCGAGAGGCGGCAGAGCAGAGGGGGCCGACTGCCGGACACTGTCCTCACCCGGCTGCTGCCACACCTCTCCTCTGTGCCACGCAGGATTGTCTGAGCAGATTCCTTGGCAAATCAACAACAAGTCCCGTGAATAATCCTTCTGTGTATTCTAATCATGCCACATAACCCAACGTGAATGTTTATTAGGAGTCCCCTGTCAAAGAGGAGGTATTTGAAAAGTTCTGTACCCCAACAAAATATCAGGTCCTGGCATTTATACCATTATTGTGAGTTCTGTTTAGGACTGAATTTCATTCAAAGAATTTCATCAAGTCCCATTCCCACTACAATCAGCTGAAACTGAGATTTGTTAAAGACAAGCAATTCTAATTTTTGTCCTATGCAAACTAGGCTTGTGACATACAAAATTTACTAATGATTTCAGCATTCAAAGATCTAGTTGGTCCTAACTATACACCCTGTTACAAGGTTCCCTGTTAATTAAAGCTACAGCATTATTCAGAGACAAGTATGGACAAGTCAGCTTTAAACTGCTGTATTTTAAACTGCAACATTAGTGATAGGTGCTTTTTATTTTCCATGTAAATAGCATATTTCAGATTTATTTACAGGGTTTGTCAAGTTAGGATAACCTAGCTGTACTGCTTAGTTACTTTTTTTTCCATCAAGGACTTACAAGTAATTTTTTGTTATAATCCAAGGCATCTTTCTCTTTGGATGAAAGATCAAATGATGCAAGGCCCATGCTTTTGCAGATCTTGTTGCAGAAATGAGAATGAAAGAACAAGGCCATGCCTCGAACACCTACAGCATTAAAAAAAAAGCGAAGAAAGGATTTACCCAAATATATTACACTTTACCTAATAAAAGCTAGAAATCCCAAAGCTTTTTAGAAAAAGTCAAGAGAAAGGAGAGAAAATGCTTTGTAGCACATACAGCTCAACCAATCTCCATTTTACTTTAACACCTGTAACAGCTTTTCACTCTCTCTGCAGGAGAGTTAAAGGAAATCTGAAAAATCTTCAAAAGCTATGTATGCACAGGCTATAATAAAAAATTAAATTGGCTGCATCACTGAGAAACATGCCTAAATTTGATCCTGCTTACAAAACTTGCTTTGTCATATGAACAACTTCATGTATAGACACTTAGAGCTTTAAAAATATGCAGTGCTTATCTCCCCACAGTCAGCTGTACCCATTCCTGCAATGTGGCAAGGAAATTAAAGGCCATGATTATTTCCCTCACATAGCAGGAAGCTCCTTCATTTCATTACTTGTTTAAGAGTGGGCCAGGAGACATGAGCCAAGAACAGGTCTCATTTGAAACCCTGTGTGACAGCTGCCCTATTCACGGACTCCTTGCCATAGAACTTCCCACAGAAACATGTCAGCTCACCCAGCCCTGCAGTGGCTACTGAGCAGAGAGCTGGGAAGAGAAAAGAATCATCCATTAGCATGTCAAACAGGATCACTGATTTTACCTAGGTTGCCATCTCCAAAATCTGTACCATTCTCTGTATGGATCTGAGGGTCTGTGTAAAGATCTCCAACTCCCTGGATATCAACAACAATGAGCTGGTGACCTGAGCGCTCAAAGGTGAAGTGACTGAAGGCCTGGAAAGAACCATAGAAAATGTCTGAGAATACTCTCCCTTGATCTACTGAAAACACCAACCTGTTATAAATGGGAAGAGAAGTCTGATAACCCTGGTAGTGAAATATATCTGGTGTGAACACCACAATGAAAGCAGCAAGAGACTAAACACATGCAGTAGCTCGTCTCTCCAACCTGCTCGAACTTGCAGATGGGCTGAAAGAGGCAGGGTGAAAAGCAGCAGTGGACACAGGCAGGGAGAGATTGTTTTATTCCTCCTTCCTGTACTAGAGGTTGTTTTTCACTTCCCCTTCAGTAGTGGGGAGCTGGCTGGCAGGGGGAACAACAGTGGGCTCTGAAGCCAGTGCAGAATAACTTCTGTATAAACATTCTGGCTGTGCCTGTGGATCAGCAAGCTCTGCATCTCTGGGACACTGTTTCCTTCTGCCAACAAGCAAGGATCAGCCACAGTTTGAAAAAAATTAGCATCCCCACAAATCCTCCTTCCCCTCTGGAAGGTCAACTGAGGGGCTGCTGTGTCTCCACATTTGTGTATCAGACAATGAAATGTACACTTGTACTCTAAGTAAAAACACATTTCAAGAACCAGGTATAAAAAGCCCTTCTCTTCAGTACAAAGCTGAGATATTAGGAATCTTCTGGGAAGGCCTCCAAAAAAGTGCTGCCAGGTTTGGGGGAAGTGACTGGCGGTGATAGACAAACATTTTAACTGCAGCAAGCACCATGGAACATTTTGTTCCCAACCTGTAAAAGCACAGCACTGATTCATACAGCCCAGAACATAAATTCTCTGCTTACACTAAGCATCATGACAAATACCTTAAAAATAGTGGGAAAAAATATAATGAACAAAACTCTCAAGGGCCAGTAAAACACTTTTTAGTAGGTTGACCACTTCGCATTTTTCAATAGTATTTAAAGTTATTTTACAAGATCCAAGAATCACTTGAAATCTGTACATGTATTTCTATATGCAATCTCAGATTCAGCTCTTCAGAAGTTGTAGCTGAAAAAACCCACATCCTTATGTGCAAATGGCCTAGATTTGTTATTTACATGAGTTGGATATCTGCCACCTCCTTTTGTGTATTACGTGAGACACCAAAAACTATTCAGTACATGGTACATGAGAGATCTCTCTCACTGCCTTAATTTGAAAAAACTTTGGAATACTTCTATGCCTGCAGTTGTAATTAAAGTCAAAGGGCTTAAGGTTTCAAAAGACTATTAACCCTGTTCAACTCCACTAAAATCACTGAAATGCAACAAAGCAGCACTCAGCACTTGAAAGGGCAGGCCCCAAGTAAGGGGCCAACAAACTGCAAACAGAGAAATTAATTTGGCATTGTACTGGAGAGCCTGCAGTTTCCTTTCTTGGCAGTAATGCAAGACCTCTGGATAGAGCCAAGAAGTTCCCAGCAGCAGACTCTCTGGAAAGCACTACACAAAGCCTCACTTGCGGAGTAAGACGAATGTTGTCGTCTCGCACAAATCCAGAATTTGAGTTGTATTTGATGTATTTGCCCTCAATGTAATGTTCCAGGTGAAAGAGAGGCTTTCCAGGTCTGTTCTTCATCTCAATAATACAGGTCTGTACTATATCCACCTGGGGAGGGAAAGAAGATAAACAATGACTAAGAGAATACTGTCTTCAGATCACAGTGCGTGTGAATCCTCCAGCTGTGAAAACCTTCCCAAGGCAAGAAGCTGAACAATTGCAAAGATCCATCTGTTTAACAAGGGGGTGGGGGAAGAGTCACATGCTTCTTGGGTCATTGGAGGAATTCCATAAGTTAAAAGCAGACACTAGAGCTTGCTTCTGCAACAAGTCCCTCTGAAAAATTCTTAGTAAGTGCTGGCTTTCTATTTTATTTTGTGAGTACCTTAAGACCACACTGCAAAGAGTCTGTACTTAGAGAGGAAATCTCACAGTTATTGCTGAACTACTTGGAGAAGCACCTTTTCAGTGAAGGACTGAGGGTATGTCCTGTCCAGGTATCTCTGTATCCTGCCTCACCTCCTCCCTCTGTTCCAGACACATTCCTAAAGGAGAAACCATCACAACCCTTTCACATCTGTTCTCCCACATGGCATTTAAAACTCCTAGATTTCTAGATTCCTCTCTGTGCACTTCACTCTATACCTCATCTTGCTGTTGTGAGACACGCAGTTATTAACTAACACATAGCCCACATACTGAAAAGCACTCATTTTGGCTATTAAAATTGTTAAGGCTTCCAGCAGGTTTCCAGTTCTTCTTAAAAATCAATGTGCTTGGATAGGTTTACAAGATTTAACCATTTGCCTTCCTGGAGCACTAACAGTTAAGTGCTTGCTGAAACTGATGCAGGCAATAAATTCTGTGACATCTTCAGTTATCTCACAAGCAGCTGGGCACACATCTCAAAGAGCAATACAAACACCATTTTATTTTGGTCTTCAATCAACAGCTGAGAACAGTCAGACCTTCACAAACACACAGCCTCTGATTCTGGAAATATAATGCAATTTCTGCATTTACTTAATTCAAAATAAACTATCATTTAATGGAAAACACCGTAGGGAATAAGCAGCTATCTGAGCATTTAAATGGAATGGAATGTGAAGAAGTAATTCCTTCCCAATTCAGTTGGAAACTAACCCTACAGGAGAGCAAGACTGCATTTCTGCTCAGTGAGAGCTCTGACCGTACCTGTTTCGGTGGCTTGTGCCGGTTGTACTCTTCTCCCCAGAGTTTTGCTTCCATCTGCAGTCGGACATCCTCAAAATATACATCCCTGTTCACACTCTCTATGTATTGCTTGGCAACATAGTTATAGGCACCTTTCCAGTTCTGTGTGTGTAAGAAGTTGGACAGCTTCTTCCTGAAAGACAAATTGTTGGTGAAAGGAAACCCAAGAATTTTAATTCACTCAGTCCATTTCTTTGCCTGCATGGACAGAGCCAGGCCCCAAGATCAGCACTACCCTCAGGCCCTTACCAGGTATTCCAGCAGAAATATGAAGCACAGGTAGGGCACATGGGAAAATTAAACATCCCATGGAAATGGCTGGGACATGCTAAACTGGCTTGGCTGCAGCTACTTCCATTCTGGACTTTCTCCTTTTCTCAATTCATTTCCCTCCTTGTTTCCCTCAAAGCAAGAGTAGGAAGGGTTGGTGTCACTTCAGCACCCTTTCTAACATCAACAATTATTTTCTGCAGAAATTAACAGGGAGTGGCATTTGAAACTGAGCTGAGAGAAACCTCTCCCAGGATAAGAGCAAACTGCTGCCTTCTTAACACACAGCAGTGACTATCCCCCACATTCCCAGAAGGAAAACTGCACCTGAAACTTTTTATGATGTAGCTTTCACCTTTTGTTGATGTTCCAATCTTTAATCCACAGATCCCTCAAAAGAGAGGTGGAGTTGGTGTGTGCCACAGGAAAACTTTGATAACAATGGATGTGCTGGCTGCCAACAAGTGCATTAAGCAGGTACCTTAATTGGTAGCAGCACTCCAACTCTCAAGCCTTTCCCCTCCTTCCTTTCCTCTCTGCCTCCCAAGACCTTGGTGCAGAGGTCTTGGTACAGGGGACATTCTACAGACAAAGCAACTTCAGACTGTCTGTCCTCCTGCAGGGATGGACAAACAGCCACTGTAACAGAGGCCTTAGAAAGAAGGAACAAGGAAGTGATGTCAGAATTTCAGCCAGGAACCTCCCCAGTTCTTGATGGAACACATTCCTCTATATAAAACAAGGCAACTCATGTTTTTCTAAATCCAGTATCTTCTGAAGTTCATGGAGCCACATGCAGTGAATGCTGTCACTGTCATGACTACAGACTTGCAGAGCTCCAGATGGGAAATATCAGTGCACCACTGAGACTTATGGAAAATCCAGCAGTAGGAAGCTGACATACAAGTCATGCTTTCTTTGTACAAGAGGTTAAGGCAAAGCTGCTGACAAATTTCTGTTTCTGACATTACTCAAAATATTGTGTAAAGAGGAATTTGGTAAACAAGAGCTAAAAGCAACATCAGCAGGCTCAGATTGTTCCTTCCTAGGCTTCATTCACCACTGTATCTATGTGGCTTTGCACAAACACAATCACGAGCATGAACTGATACTGAAACAATGCCAAAGTGGAGCACTGAGGGGTTACTTTTCTCCCCTTTTGCTCAAGCTTAAAACATCAGTTTCTGTCATTCAGGAGTATCTATCTTTCCAGAAGTGACACCAGACATGAAGCTGGGAAGAAAAGGAAACATTCTTAAACACACACATGTACATTTTCCAGGAAACATTTGTTTCCAGAGCCTAGAAAGGGTGGGATTTTCTTCTAGCACAAACTGGATGCTGATGCCCATAACCATATTTGCTAACACTCTCCAAGGAAAGAAAAGTTCCTTCTCTGTCTCCCCCCACACTTTACCCTTCTGGAAAGCACAGCTGTTAGTGTTCAAGTCCTGCTTTACTCAGCACAGGATTACTCTTATACATGTAATCCAAAATAAACTCTGGGAAGATAACCTTCTTCACTGATGGAGATTTTCCAAATTGAGACTGCACCATCCATGCATTCTTTCTCCTTTTCTCTGCCTATCTATAAGCCTCAAGATGGTCTCCAGGCTGCACACAGCTATTGCCTCACATCAGATTTTGGGATATTTTAGCACACCAGGAACACAGAAAGAAGGTAGCTGTTTCTGTACTTTTATGAGGCTGATTGACAGGCTGATTATACTTGCTGGGGGTGGACATCATTGCATGTTATTCATCCCACTGCAATTCTAGTACAGGCAATGGCTTGACTTTCCAAAGCAAGATCACAGAACACTTGCATCACGTTTGCTTATGCTTCCCTTCAGAGCACATTCTGCTTCCTGAACCCCACTCCCTGGGCTGTGGCAGGAGTCACAAACAGGGATAAACCCCTCAGCTTTCCATTTCAGCAAGGCACAGCAGGGAGCTCAAGGGGACTCGAGAGCTTTACAGAACTTCCACCACACGTGAGTGAAATTCCAGCCACCACAGCAGAAAATACTACATGGAGGCCAACAAAGACAAACTCAGCAGATACTTACGTCCTGAAACACTCCCGCATCGCTCCACGGCCAAAAGGCTACGGAAAAGAAAAACAAAGAAACAGCACTGCCATTTCCAAAAAGTTCATTTCTAGCCAGTAAGAGACACAACCACATCTTCCCAGTTATATCCTGCAGAAAGCAGTTTTCAAACAAACTCTATAAAATATCTTCTCAAAGGAAAGGGAAAACCCACTGGCAGGGCATGCAGGAATCTGGGGTAAAGACATTTGGAATACGCCCCCCACTCAATATCCATGGAGAAGACATGATATGTCTTTCAAATAAGCTACATAAATTGTCTCCTCAGTTGGGAGTCAGCCCTGTGGGACTGCCCAGAGAAGCTGGCTTTGCACACCTCCTGCTCTCTGCATTTAGGCTTCCATACAGGATGTGCCCAACAGAGCATCATCTCCCCAGATGTCAGACACTATGCCAGTAGTACACAACTAACCCCAGGATTTACCTGGGAAGTGACAGCAGCTTCTACCCTCACATGCAGAAAATTCAGCCAGTTTTCATTCTAAGAGCAGAAATTATTTGGACCCACACAGAATAGTAGGACTATTGTCAGGCAGGGAAATGATGCCATCAGGAAATGGGAGGGGTGAAATGGAAGGGAAATCACTGGGAATGGAACAAATGCCTCATGTTGCTGACAGAGAAGGGCTGATTCCATTTTCTACTCTACTCTGGGGACAAAAGGCCGTTGGAACAACACAACATAATGAATGAGTCAAGAACACACAGACCTAGGAGAAAAGAATTACATTGAGACTTCAAAACTTTCATGAGGAGAACATCTTGCTGCCACTATTCTGGAACAAAAGGGAAATTACAAGCTTGCTGCTAGTGAACATGAAGGACAGTGTGACCTTACTTGTGGAGCCATCTTGATAAGGACTTCATCTTCAACCCAGTCCCCAGTAACTGCATTGTACCTGCAAAATCAGGAGATGTGTCTCAGAAAAATGCAGAGGGGCCCCAAATCCTCCTATTCCCAGCACCAATCCTTCCTTATCTGCAACTGTCTGCTACAAAGTGCTGCTGCCACTCCAATACAAAAGCTTCTGGTCTTCCCAACCACACTCAGGCCCTCCTTACTTCAGACAGAAAAGCAGGAACATGTTTAGCTCTTTGAAGGGACACAGAATCCTCCTGATAATGAACAGATTCCACAGCAGAAGCTACATGTCTGCAACACTACGAACCAGACTTTGTCTGCTTTGAAGTTAAAGCTCCTCTGTGGTGCCTGGGCAGCACACTGGGGGCAGAAAGACCCTTACCAAGCTCTACACACTGGACAGGTTGTGTCCCCCATCCCTGAGCTTGCACAAAGCTGGTTCTGGCTGGGTATCTGTCTCAGGGCTGTGGAGGATGTGAGCAGAACACAGTGGGGCCAAGAACTGCCCCACATTGCACTGAGGGAGGAGCAACTCTCTGCACAACCCTGTGATAATATAGAGTATGACTGTGGTTTCTCCCCACCCCCTTAACTCCCAACACAGTAAAAGCCAAATCAAGAACCACATCAATTGAGTCACCAACACATGACTGCTTCCAGTCTGAATCCCCCAGCCTGCACAGAGTACTTCATGTAAGCAGACACTACACATACTTCCTTATATATTATGTATCACCTCAGTCTGCAGCAGATAAAAGTGGTGGAAATAAGAATATCAGAGCTACCTCTTTTTAACAGGGCATTTGAGTAGCCCTAAACCAATATTATCACCTATTTGTATTTTAAAATATGCAAACTATTTCAGGACTGTGTGGCTGAGCAGGGACAGATGCAGTCTGTGGGGAAAAGCAGCACTGCATGACAGTGGTACGTGACTGGAAGGGAGGCCTCCCAACACTGCTGCTAAGTGGTGATTAACTGGCTTCTAATCTCTACCCCTTCCACCCAGAAAGCTGTGTCAGCAGGGGAAAAATTGTGGCAAAGCTTGTGTTAAAGCCCTAAAACCAGTTTAATGGTCAAACTCAGTTTCAGCACGTACACCATGCTGAACTATTCTGGGCTGTATAAGGATTTCACATCCAGCCACATGCAACAATACTGCATGGACCAGCACCACTGAAACTGCTATTTTGGGAAAGGCATGGAGTGGTATGTTGCCTTTTTTTCTAAACTATTTAAACTAAGTATGCTGCCTCTCTATTGGGATTCATTTCCTTATTAGATTAAGTTTACAGCACTAATAAATCAACTAGACAATACTTTTCAGCCTTGTTTTCTGTCTACATGGTTAAAGTCCTAGGTGCTGCTTAGGGGGGAGAGAAGGAGTGTGACACTGGTTTGCTGAACGGTCTGTTTTCTCTTGATGGGCAGTATTTACATACTCCTGGGAGACTGAGTTAAGACACACTCACTTTGGGCATTATTGAAAGCTTTTCAGCCATGTAATTACAGATATTCTGCACTACAGAAACACAGCCCTTGCACAAACCAGCAGCTGTGTTTAACACCAGCATCCAAAGACCCACAGACCTGTAACGAGTGGCGTGTTCCGTCTCAGCATCTTCCAGATGAAATTCTGCCCACGGATCAGGCATGTGCTTAGCTTTCTCAATAGCATGTTTCCAGGTTTCCTGAAGAAGTTACAAACTAGCAGTTTATTTATAATCACCAGCAGCTCACAAAACCAGCATTTTCCAGAGCACATGAGGATCCCAACGCTATGATGATGTGCAACCACACAAGCCCTCAAAGCACTACTCAGAGGTACCAAACACCCCTCTGACCTTTTATAGTTTCAATTACAGTTCAGGTATATAAATCATCAGGTTTCAGTTCAATTTGCACTGCTGTAAAGTTACTGAGAACAGAATCTGGCACAGTATATATCAAATTTGCAAACATCTCTAAACAGTGTATATATCTATACACTGCAAATTGCAAATAAGGCAACACCTAGGTGATATTAATTCACTTTTACTGTTTTGGTTTTTAACTTTTTGTAAATAAAAGCAAGCATATGTGTAAGCATAAAAAAGTTCATTAGCAACAGAGCTAATCTGGACAAAGGAAAAAGCTCTGTGAGCCCCAAAGCCCCAGACTGTGCTCGGCATAAGAAAGAAGAAATCAGAATGTTGTATAAATTGATTATTGTAACAATTCCAGACAAGTAGCTATTTCATTGTTCACCAAGTCAACAGTAAAACATCAAAGTAGTTTTCTGGAATATGAAGAGTCTTTATCAGCCAATTTGAATGCTTTTTTCTTAACATTTTGATGTCTCTTTTTTTACATTGTACTTTTTCAAGAAAACTGGAGATATGATTCTGTGCTGTGCCAAATGCCTTCTGCAAGGTAAGCAGGAGAAAAAGCACTCTGCACTCCACCAGTAAAGAAATACTGGGCTCTGAGCTATTGCTACTGCCTCTCCAATTGAATTTCAAGTGTGCAGAAACAGCAACTTTCAAAATTTGGGGATTTTTTTTTCCTCCCCCCACCTCTGGAATTTACATCAGTCAATTTAAAAAAAATATACTATAAATTTGTGTCAGTAACAACAGCAAGGAAGTTTTTGAAGCAGTTGAGCTTTTAAGTTGTTCATGTTCATTCTGAATTTCAGTTGTAACTTTGCATACGTTGCAAACAATTCAAATGCTTCTTTTTCTGACAATAATACCACAAAATTAACACAATACCACGATAAATAAAGCAAGCTTAAAGGACATGTTGAGAAAGATTTCCTATGTTTCATATGGAAGGCTGCCTCAGGTCATGAGGTGACAGACATTTCATATGGACCTGAGAATTTCCACACTTAAATACACATGACAGAACCAGGGAGAGACAGCAACAGGTAGAATTGCTCAGTCAGTCACCTGTGTCAGATCATTCTTGAGTAGATTCCCTCTCCAAAAGGTGATTTGTGTCCATGCCAGGTAAAATTTAAATCAGTTAATTACTTGTACTTTATCTAGTGAGGTGCTTTGCACAGAAGCTGTATTCTAATCTCCAAACAAACAGAAATTGCACCTCGTGGAAATGGTGCTACCAGTGACATTTTTCTCCTGCTGGAAGCATGTGGCTGCCACACAGTGACATTTCAGGGCAGAGAACAAAAGATGGGTATTATTTCATTTAACAAGTACTCTTTTTAGTTTTGACTTAATGACTTCTACGGACTGAGGCAAGCAGTTCCCCCAGACAATAAAACAATGAACAAAAAAGGTTCATAAAAGGAAAAAAAACCAACCAACCAACCAAAAATCATAATGCATCTATTAGATACGGTGTTCACATTTTGTTTTTAACCTACCCGACCATGGTCAACCACAGAGCCATGCTTAGAACGATGCTGTGTGTCATTCTAAAGGATCCATGAGAGACATGAAAGTAGGAAAATACATTTGATAAGACAAATGATTGACAAAGAGTCTCGGTTCTCTTTGTTAAGTTAAAAAAGAAAAATTCCAGTTAAAAGCCACTCTTCAATTTATATTCCCAATTCAAGTTCATTCTTGGAACATCTGTGAACAAATCTATTGAGGTAAGTTGGCAATCTTTTTTATTGAAAAGCATGCATTAAAAGGGTCTTGCCTATTAACTAGCTAATTAAACATTGCTGAATCCTGTTTAACAGCAGAGAGCTAAAAGCAACTTTTCTATCTCTGCATTTCATTATCAATGGCCTGTACTGCCTTTAGCTTTGGTGTCTGACAAGCAGACTCATCAGACCAGGCTGTGGAGGTTTAAGATGTTCTCAGTCCTGGCTGTCTGCTTCAATGTGTTGGAAGACACAGTTCCTGCAGCATAAGCAGGAGATGGAGACTTGCATGCTCCACATCCCAACACAAAGCATTTTATCTGTGATAGGAGCTCCAGTGCCAAACTAGACATTGTGGAGACCAAAGCATGGGTACAAACATTGTGCAGAAGCAAAATGATAGCTTGGGAAGGAGGAAATAATTGCAATATCTGAAGTCCTTATCAGTTTTATCTCAGGCCATATGACTCAGAACTTGCACTGCAAACCCAGAAGCAAGTGTTTACTATGTGCTAAAATGCACACACAAATGAAGACTAAGCTCTCTCTCAGGTCTTAACTTGCTTGGCATAGAATACACCAGCATCTGTCCCCTTTCTATACTAAGCTTTTGCTGTTCTCCTTCCTTAGGAATACATACCTTTTAATGTTTCTATTAACTACCTTTAGTAAAAATCTTACTGAGACAAGCCAGTTTCTCTTTCAATGTGTTACTTAATATGTTATCTGGCTGAAATAACCCCCTGGTATCTCTTCACAAATAAAGCATGCATTTGGAGTATCTATTAAATAAATGTTAATATTTATAATAAGAAATGTGTTAATAAAACACATTAAATCCTAGTCTAGACAAAATCTAAGAGACATGCCAGTTTACCACAAATGGTGTATATTTGGAATGTTTAAACTACAGAGTGGGTGTCACTTGGATTCTTGAGGCTCCGTTTCCTGGCCTGGTCTGTGCAAAGGGAGCCAAGTGAAAGAGGACACACTGCCAAGGAAGCACCAACTACAGCCCCTTTGACCTCCCTGCAATGCTGTGGCTGCTGTTCATCTCAAAAAGGTCAGATGCTGCTTGAGTACACTGTCAGAACTATTGCCAGTGTGACACTTCATGCCCAAGCATGAGGGTCAGCATGTCAAAGGCTCCCTAAGACGGAATAAAACTTACCACTACAATTTTATCATTTGTCATTTTATTTGTCCCACTAAAAATATCACAGACTAGCAAAATCCACCATAAATTATCTTCTGACAGGCCCCAATTTACCTTACAAGTGTATCATCTTTTGAGTCTCCCAGTCAATGTAAGCTTTGTAAATGGTTTGACCAGAATGGCAGTGAATGGTTTGCCTGGATTGCACCACCTTTGCAGATGAACTAAAAGGGACAGTAAGCAATTCCATGGCAGTGTCAGACTATTGGCTTAATGGAATTAACTGCAGGTCTGGAAAGAAACAGATGTGCTTTTTTTCATTGAAAAGTGTTAGTTATAAGAGGTGAAGCAGTTAGAGAATGTCTCATGCCAGCAGAGTAAAGCCAAAACCTTATGGAAGATCAGAGCCAATACTTACCTTAAAGCTAAAGCTTCTAGGAGAAGAGCTTGAGCTGTACTGCTCAGATTTTGCTAAGCTGCTGTAATAATTGTCTACTTTGGTATTGGCAGACTTGTTAGAAACTGGATCATCAGTTATTGGACAGATAAAATAATTGTCTTCATCATCACTGTCAGCATCCAGATAATTCCCAGAGTTCTCTGCAGTTGTTCTGGCATTATCAATCCCTTCCATACGAAAAATAAGGTCCTCGTCTGCCATGTTTGCAGGAGGTTGGTCTAACTCCTGCAAGGACTGAAACACCCACTATTCCAAAGCACATGCAAATGGAGGGAAGAAGCTGGGTGGGAGAGAAAAACAAAGAAAAGGATTGTTATTAAAAGCAGAAATTATGCATGAAACTGATGTCAACACACTGGTAGAAAAAAAAACACAAACAAACCAACCCATTTGCATATGGCTCTGTAAAAATAATCCCCAAGTACCTACGTGTAGTTTTGAACACCTCAATGCTACAGCTGGGTTTCCAGAAGGCTTTTTGGTTTTAAATCGCCACAGGACTGAGAAAAGAAGATAACCAAGTACAGAACAATACTAGCTCCTATCTCCTCCTCCAAATGTTTTTATTCGTCCTTGTTCAAACTGCTGAGTTTAACAACACTGCAAAGAGTTTTACCTTGAACACCACAGTCAAGTTTTCAAACTTTTTCAGGACAAGTCTTCTCAAGGATATCACACACAAATTAACAGTCAAATGAATTAGAGACCATTATTAGAACAACAGAGAAAAATTTTCCAACCACAACAAGATTTAAGTTGGCTTTTAGCTCCACAGTCAGCAGTTCACAGTGGAAAGCATGCTGCAAAAAGTAAAGCACATTGCAGAAAAATGAGCTGGACAAATGACCAAAGCCCTTGGAAGAAGTGGAAGTTTACATAGATACTCTGAAAATACTGGCATCTACCAAACAGAGGATTAGTGAGAATTTTCAAAATGTAGCCTGATGCTGGCTGAGCAACAGCACATAATTTAAAACAGACACTTACGTCACTTTGTTTAGTTCTTCACTCAACCAGCAAAATCAGAGATTTTCACACAGCTAGTCTGGTTAAACAACCATAAAACAAGGTTTTCAGGTTTGCTTCACTGTTGTTCTTCAGCCCTTTGCATATTCAGCCTTCTTCCTCCCAGAAACAGGAAGACAGATACACTCCCACAGCAGTATATGCATAGCTGCAGATCTTACTCCACAGTTACTGAGGAACTGGTCACCACAGAAACAGTGCCTTAACATATGGCAGCTTTCACCAGCAACATCACCGTGCTGGTTCCTGCCTTTCTGATGGAGACAGCACTCCCACATCTCAGCCAGCAATTCACATAACCCGAGCCCCCCACCAGGAAGCAACAGCTATGGAAAACCAGTGCTGGAGGAGGTCGGAGCCAACTCACCTCACTCTGCACTGAAGCAGCTTTGGAGTGTTCACATAACCTGCTTATCTAGCAAAGACTGTGTGAGAAGCTGCCACAGGAGGCACATACCTGGCAGGGGAAGGCACTCAGCTGCCACCACCATTTTTACCACGATCATCTTACGAGGGTGTAACAAATATCTGAGGTTAACCTGTACTGCCTGTCAGTACACACAGCCTGTGCTGCCTGTTAGCACACACACAGCACATGTAAAATGATGCTCCAAGGACATGATTAATCCAGGATATATCACTGGACAGCCTCATTACCCACAGCTGCTGCCCTGCACTGCCTTCAGCTCCTGCTGTCACACACACACACATCAGCAGAGCCGCAGGGTCCACGATGGCTTGAGAAGCAGCAGCAACAGGAATACAGGTTTGTGCAGCACTGAGTGCAAATATTATGATTCCTGTGACTTGCTGTGCAAACCAAATATTGTCACACAAATCAGTTTCTATTTAAAGCTAATGGTATTTGTAAAAGTCTCTTGGTTTTTCTTGGAACCCTATTTCTTGTAAAGTACTTGTGGTGTTTACTTTGGATGTGCGTGTACTAAAACCAATCCTCACAGAACACACTCTTTAAAACAAATTCAATAACAAAGCTCTAAACTACACAAACACTGCTCTAAACCTCACAGTTTGATGAAAAGCCTTACAAAAAAGCCCAAGGCTTATATTCTGTGCTTTTGCATTATGGCATAAAGTTGTAGGAATGCCTGTTACAGCTGCTACTGTGTTTTGACTATTCAATCTTTAATATCCATTATAGAAGCTTTCCTAGGGCTAAGCAACAAGGAGATTCAGACTGCACTGAACCACTGCAAGCCCACATATTCACGCACAACCTGTAATTTAAACTACCCCACTCCAATCCACTTTGAAAATTTATTCCATTTTTTAATCAGCCTTGTAGTACGTGATTCAAAATTAAGATAACTTAAAATACAGTCACTTATTAAACCTGCTCAAGTCTATTAATTTCTGTGTAACGCCTGTTTCAAGCACTTTTCCTTCTCTTGTGTTTATATCCAAGAGTCACATGACCAAGAAGGGCAGGTGGGTTGCAAGGACAACCCACTGTGCTGCCAAATGTGAACACAGATCAACAGATGGGAAAATCCACATCACAGTGCTGTTAAAACATGACTTTTTCCTTGCAGGTGTCTGTTGTGTTGGTAGGACTTTTATAAAAGGCCCCACAGCTGCCTCAGCATCTAAACCTCCCTTAATTCATCCCAAACTGGCGAGTGATAGGACTCCTTTAGTTGTCAAAAGATGGGACAATTGGAGGATCTCCAGCAATTCCTAATGCATCATTTCAGCTCAGACATGGCCCTCTGCACCTCTTTTTTGCACAGGACAGGGGAGCAGGAACTGCCTTGTAACAGAAGTCCCAGCTTCCCTTGCAGAGAATGACCCAGCTCTCCCTGGTATAATACTAAATCCCTTTTGGTCTAATACCACATCAGCTAAAGCCATTTAGCAGGATACCTGTAAGAGTAACCAGCAGTTTTTTCTTAAAAGAGAGAAATCACCTTGCATATTAACATTCTTTTAAAATACTCATTTAAAATTTAACCTAAGCAATTACACAGACTGCTTATCTTAGAAAGTATTATTTCTATTATGAATTATAGACACAAAGCTACATAACATGGTCCAAAACAACCCCTCCAGCTATGTTAATGTCCTGTAGCACGCTATGAACTAATGTGCTTTCCAAACACCCAACTGACCCTTGCAAAGTAAATGTCAATTCCCATCTGCACCATACACTGCAAGAAAACAGGTTTAGTGAGTCTAGATAAGGGCTGTGATAAAAAACAAGATAAAAAAAAAAAAGAAAAAAAAAGAGATGTCTCAACTCACTGTCTACCTTGAAAACCTTGTCTTACCAAGGACAGATCTTCTAACGAGAAGCTTTACTGCAAACACCACGGCACAAATCACACTCAGTTTAGCCTGCAAGCACAGCTGGGATAATGATTGCATTAGCCTCAGTGTTGGAGAGCAACGATGCAAAACTCATGAAGCAAAGGGGTGAGTTGGTCTGCACCAGCTCAGAGTGCCAAGCACTTGAGACCCAAAACCCTGTGCAAGGAAACAGCGAGCCTTCAGACACAAAAATGGCTTTCAGAGCCACTCAGTGAAGCACAGGAACGACCCTTCCGAGTCAAGTCCACACTTCTGCCAAACATGCAAATAAATACTATGTTAACAGGACCCAAAACACGGCGGTACAAAAAGGGCAGAAAAGGAACGAACTTCCAACACAACTCTAAAATGCCCTTCCATTGCCATTAACAGCCGAGCCATTTCAACTGGCTTTAAATACACCGAAAAATTACCTATCGCTGCCTTTCGGTAAGCACTTGCTCGGTAGCCCAGGGTGTTAATTAAGCCCGTGCCTTACGCGCACTGAGGCACCCGAAGGGCCGTGCCAGCCCCGGAGCCGCCCCGGGCGCGGTGGGTGCGCAGGCTGTGCCCGCTCGCAGCAGCTGCCCCGCCGTCACAAACACCGCTCGGGACTCCCAGCCGCGCTAAAACTGCCCGCAAGAACACGCGGGTGAAACGCCAAACTCCAGGTGTGCGCGCATATGGATCGGGTTATTTTCAGGCCAGCGCAGAGGCTTGGCCGCCGGCCGGCCCCCTGCGGGTTCAACCACCGCTCCGCAATTCCAATCGCCCGCTCCGCCTGGGGCAGGTTCCCACCCACCCGCGGCCCCGCACATACCGGGTCAGCAGAGCCCGGGCCCCGCAGGGTGCGGAGCGATCCCGCCGAGGGGGCGAGAGGAGAAGCCGCCCTGGGGAGAGGAGGCTGGAATCGGGCAGCAGGACTGCCTGGCTGAGGGAAGGCGGTAGGCGGGCTGTGGAGCCGCCCCGGGGACAGGAGGCTGGAATCGGGCAGGAGGAACACTCCGCTGAAGGAAGGAGGTAGGCGGGCTGTGGAGCCGCTCCGCTGAGGGAAGGGAGGCGGTCGCGCCCCGGGGCCGCCCCTCACGGCCGTCCCCTCACAGCCCGCTCCTCCCCGCCCTCCCCTCAGGGCCCGCCTCTCCCGGCCCGTCCCCTCAAGGTTCGGCCCCTCC
>VXBX01009614.1:76964-91997 GCA_013400415.1 Scytalopus superciliaris | reverse complement strand
CGGGGGGCGGGAGGGAGCGCGGCCGTGCGGGCCTCCGGAGCGCTGCTCACAGGAGCGGCACCAAATTCCCTTCAGTTTCCCTCCCAGTGGGTGTCCCGGGGCCAGGAAGGTCCCACTGCAGCCCCAGCCCTGAGGATGGCAGAGGGAGCAAGCGTGGGCAGCGAGTGGCACGGCTTTGTGCAGTCCAGGCTGGCCTTTCCAGCTAAACTAAACTGCATAATTACACATCTCCCAGTAAGAAGTGGCAGGATTATGCACCAAATTTCAAGTTCCAAACACTACATTTCCTCAAAGCACACACGTTTGCATTCTTCCTAAAACACTGGCTTTCCAAGCTGAAAATGCCCATGTTTAAGCTTTTCCTCAAGCTAGAATTTGTGGAAAATTTAAACAAAACTCTTTATCCTTTCATGAGTTACATGGAAATTAATGTAAATAGGTTCTGGCTTAATTGTATTACTTGGCACCCTGCAAAGAGTCTGCCTCTTTTACTGCTGTTCAATCTCTTATTCACGTAAATAATCCTCATTAGTGCTTTTTACTGTGAGTAGGGGCTACAGAGCCGAGAGTGAAGGAGTGAGCACATCCTTCGTGACAGACACACAGTCTCCTGTGGTACCACAGACAGAAAAATGCACAGTCGCTGCACTCTCCAAAGAGGAAGGCAACAGAGGAATGCTGCTGCAGTGCTAGTGCTGAGATAATCTTCTGGAGGAAGATTACCAATATTTTAATTAAAAACACACAGAGCAGATGCTCTGACTCTCTGCCAGGAACACCCGCCTGCCACCACCATATCTTAATCAATTAAACGCTGTCTTAGTTTGGGGACTGGAGGGAGCAGCATGTGTGTGCAGGAACCCTGCCTGCGATTCGAGGGTACCAGGAATTTTGTCAGCAATTTCCAGCACCATGCTGGGGGTGCAGCCCTCCTTTGAGAATGTAAACTGGAGATTTGACTGAGCCCCTTTTTAATGCTACTTCCTCAAATTCCTGCAGAGTTTAAGCTCAAATTAAACACGTTTATGTTTTTAATGGGGCAGAAAAACCTTCTGTTCATGTCCCAGCTGCAAATCATGGTGGTAAATATTAACAATTATCAAAAACTGAGCACCCATCAGCACCAGAGCTTGCATGTCCCCGTTTCTCACTGTGTGGGCAGCCCAGCTGAGCACCCCGGGGGAGAGGGGAGAGCTGCAGCCAGCAGGGCTGGCGCTGTGATGCCTCATGGCAGGGCCTGGGAAGAGCACAGACTTCTCAAATGAATTCTGAAGGCCTAGGGGAAGCCAGATGTCTGGTTCCCACTGCATGAAAATGTGTTGATAATGGTTAAAAAATCACCACCTGCTATGGTAGGCTGCTGATAACAGTGGAATAGTGTTATTGATGAGCACAACTGAACAAGTCACGGGAGCAGCTGCCTTTAAACTCGGGCAAATACTCAGCACTGTTTGAACTCAAAGGAACCCAGCAACACATGCTTGTATTATGCCATAAATCCTCATGGAGAGTGTTCTGCTCTATTAGGAACATAGTTAGGATATACCTTCTCAAACTGCAAGTCTCATGCTTTTAAATAAGCCAGTTCTGATGCCAGGGCATACTTATTTTCAGATTTAAGCCTGGGGCTTCCCTTCTATTCTCTATAACATTTTCTTAAAAGAACAAACAGTTATGGCGAAGTGTTTAATTAAATACTAAAGATGTATGTTGAAATCAGGTATCGGCCCAGACATGCTGTATCTTCCAGTTTAGTTTTCTACTTATACATTACCGGTTATATCCTTAACACTGAAAGCGTCTGATTCACATTATTTTTTTTGTTTGAAAATACCAAAAACTAAATTTGAAATGGCAACCTAGGAAATTAGTGACCCGCAAATTTAGTATGTTATTCTTTCATTATGTTCAGCTTTGCATATATTTTTTTCCAAGAGCACTGTAGCTTGTAAAGTTCCAGTCTGCCCATGTTAAATGAGGTTCCCCTTCAAAATAATTTTTTTAGGGAACAGTGGTTTTTGAAAGGAAAAAAGAAAGCACACCTCAGATAATAGTAACTTTCAGAGCAATTTTGGTTTGCATACATTTAAAAAGCTAGGTTTAAAAATTGCCTGTAAATCCATTAATCCTGTGACAATTTGTGCCCGTGACAGTCCTGTTTTATAAAGTAAATCCAGGTGGTCATAAATGTCACTCCAGCCCTATAAAACTTCCTGGAGCACCCACTCACAACTTTCTATGGGGAGAAGAGCAATAGTAGATGTAATTTCTTTGTATTGTTTCAATCGCATGGCATTTAGTCCTGATATTTCCAGCTCTGTCCACAAAGTAATTATACAAATTTCTCCTGCAGGCCTCCCAGAACATGAGAATTCATCTTTCTACTCACCAGTGACAGCCTGAATCTGGCTCTGGTTGCCAAACCCAGCTCCCTCATTGAGGTGGACAGGAAAAGCCCCCGCTCACACCGTGCCAGAGCGCAGCGGCAGCAGGTACGGGAGGCACCAGCGCGGCCGGACACGGGCTGTGCGGGGACAGCCGGGCCACCAGCTGCACTGCATGGCGGGCAGCACCCAGATAAGGGCGGCCGGGGCCTCCCGTTTTGGGTGGGAATGGTTCAGCTGAAGACACACAGCGATGCCAAGCGAGCAGCTGGCTGGGAAGGTCACGGGCGAGGTGGCAGCTCTGTGGGCAGCACGTGTGCTGCGGTGGGTGGGAGACACTGCCTTCCTCGGAGTGGGGGGAGACAAGTCGGGGGGCGGGTATGGGGCAGGACGGACCCCCTTCCTGGCCGGAGGGTTGTGCAGGCTTGCTCTGGCAGCTGCGAAGGGCTGCTCTCGGCCCTGCGTGACCATGGCAAGGCCGTGCCCGGGGTGGCAGACCCGCACCGNGAGCCGCCGCCCCGGAGCTCCCAGCCCTGCCTGCTGCAGCAGCCCCGACCCCGGCACGGGCCGGGCGCCCGAGGGCATCGGGGCGGCGCAGACACGGGTGGGCGCAGCGTGGAGATGCGGGGGGAGAGCGGCGTGGGTGGCCCGCTGAAACAGGCCTGGCGGGCGGCTGAGCAGCCAGGCGGTAGCGTGGCCGAGTGGTCTAAGGCGCTGGATTTAGGCTCCAGTCATTTCGATGGCGTGGGTTCGAATCCCACCGCTGCCAAGCTGTTTTGTCCCCGCCGCGGCGGCGGCTCCTTTTCGCCGGTCACACGGCGGGGACGATCCCTGGGCCGGGGGCTGCGGGGCTGCCGGGCACGGGCGTAAAATCCCGTAATGGGCGGTGTGGTACGCACCGGGAAAGCGGAATATCTTCCGTTCTGCGACTAGTGCTGGAAAATAAAATGGGAAATACGAATTTCGCCGGTTCTGCCTTTCCTCGCTCTGTTTGGGTCACTGCACCCTGGACCCGCAAAACTCCCCCGGGCGTTGCTGCCTGCCCTGGACTCAGGGGAGGTGTCATTGCTCTCAGCTTCCCCAGAATTCTCAAAAGGGTCCATGATTATTCCTGCTCAGAGCGTGATTCCTCTGTCTCGTCCCTAGTCCTTCACCAAGCTCTCTCGTATGTGCATCATGCTCATGATTGTTCTCTCCCCGTGTTACAGGCTGGAAAAGGTGCAGATGGGAAGGGGATTTCTGTGATAAATGCCCACCATGAGTGGTGGGTGGGAGCCAGGGCCCATTTTAGCTGAACAGGAATGCAAAAAGCAGTGTTCACTTGAGCTGCTGTAGGGATTTGGTTAGAATAACTGCTGTACTTCAGAAATTTGGTGCAAAACCACACTTGTACATAAAGTTCAGCTGAGCAGCAACTGCAGTCTGTTAGGTTTTGTCCTCAATAGCTACGGGAGGTGAAGGAAGTTGTGCAGAGATCCATGCAACCCATAGTGGCAGATTCCTCCAATGAGATGTAAAAGCACTTAACTAATATAACTATTAACAACTTCCAATTTAACTAAAATACCAGGTTTTGGCTCGTGAAAAACTGTGTACCCCTAGGCTGTGAACAGCCACGAGGTGTTGTCACGGGAGCCTGCAGCAGGGGCAGGGTAGGGAGCGGTTCTGGAGGAGCGTTCAGAGGCACAACACGCACTTCAGCGGAGTTTGAAGTACACTTTTTATTTTCCCTCAGATGAAGTGATACAGCTAAATCACAAATTCACACAGCGTGAAGTCTCTGTACAGCTGGTGTGTGTTATTCACAGTAGTCTGTTCTGGCTGTCCTTTTTTTCCTCCTGTGTTCCCCAAGGTAGGAGTCATAGCAGAAGCTGTGGTCAGTCTTTTTATTTCAGGTGTTTTTCTTTACTGGTAAAGCATTACAGGCTGGCCGTAGCTCTTGTTCTTTCCGAAGGTCTCATTTACTTCAGCAATCAGTTTGGAAAGTTAGTTTTTTGATGTGAAATAGAGGCAACAATCTTGACTCTGGTCTGTTTCTGTGATTTGGCCATAATTGTTGACTGTATTTTAATTTCTCAGGTACAGCTAATGATATGTTTGGATTTTGTTTGTAAATCTAAAAATAGCTGCCTGTTTACTGTACTGCCAGTAATTCTTGTGAAGATTGGAATAATCTGGGTGGCAATACCATGACTGAGTACGTGCAGTTTATGCAAATCAGTGTCGTCTTTCTTTTAAAAAGACTGAAAGTTCATACAATCCTAAAGAAAGGAAGATCAAACTTAAACTAACAATTAAAGTAATCAAAACTTTGATGAGGAAGTTGTGATCCTGGGCTTTTGGTCTGGTTTTAATGAAATGGTCCACAGAATCAGCGAACAGAAACTTCTTTGGTCTGTAGCCCAGTTGAGCCCGTGCCTTGTCTATTCGAAATGTGTGAGTTACAGAAATGTTCAGTACCTAAAGGGCAAAGGAGTCAACACACAAAGGTATGAACACATAAGCAATCGTAATAAACTGCAAATGGTAGCAGAGACATGGTTAAAGGAAATATAAAACACGACATCCCCCACCCCACACATTATATCGATGTCTTATGCACAAATTATCACATTATTTTTAAATTGTTCATTCAAAAGAAAAAAGCCCAAAGATGCAATAAAAGCTGCAGAACAGAATCTGTAAGACTTGAAAATATCCACAAAAAATGTTCTGCAAAAGTTCTCTTGTTTATGTACCCAGGGGGGCAGTCAAAGCTATCACTGAGCCTCCAGGGGCCCAGCCAAAGCCGTTCAGGATGCTGGCCCTTGGCAGGAAGGAGCTGAAGCAGCCTCTCCCCGACTGCAAGCATTAAGCTTTTCAAAAATCATGGCAATGAGCACAATATAGTGCCTAAATTGTACATGTATTTGCTCTGGAAACTGCAAACTGAAGTAGCACTGGGTGGATTTTCCTTTCTACTGACTTAAAGTGTGTATCAGTATTAACATGTATGTATCCTATGGGAATTAAGGGGAGTTTACAAACACATTCTTTACCTCATTTCTGGTCAGCAGTGGGGACAGTTCAACAACTGGTTTCATCACCAGATAAAGGTATTCCATAGCCATGGCTGCATAATGAAAGATTTCTACTTGAGTTAAGAACAGTAATTGTTTTGCCATGATGACTGTGGCATAGCTCACACTGTGTTTGTGAAGGATCATCACAGACCTGACAGCTCAGGGCACCATTACCAACAGCATCAGACTACTTGCTCACAAGGGACTGGATTTAATCTTACTTATTGTCCTTGTGGGAAGAGAGTTTGAAGGGTTGGGCACAGATTTAATCAAAGAGTCATGAGACTTCACAACAAATGTGGCAATAACAGAGAACTCTGGGATTCTGTCTGAGCTGCACGTGGGGGTTGATTCTGGAGACATTTACCCATGCAACAAAGCAGATACTCTTCATCAAACTTCATGAAGTCATGGGCTTTCACATGTAACTTTTAATACTTATACCATTAACTCCACAAAACTATACATCTGTTAAATCCTACATAAAACCTGCTTGTGGGACTTAAATAAGTGATCATTACGGTTTCAACATACTGTACTGACTGAACTTCACAATGCTGCACACTAGATGAGCCACAGCATAATATTTTTATACATGAAAATGGAAATTGTGGGCAAATTAAAAACCCCAGTATTATATTACAGTTAACAATAAGGGTAGTGTGAACACGAAAGAGAAATGTTGATAAAATATTTTACCTGATGCATAAACTAAGCAAGTAGGAATACGTATCCATGGCTTCCTGTAACCTAATCTTTCAAACTGAAAGAGATAAAAAAAACAGTGGTAAACCCAGAAACGTCAAACAAGTTTTAAAGTTTCAGTATAGAAGATATTTATGAAAAGATTGACTGATAAAACAGAAAATTTAATTTTTGCTGTTACTGCTTTTCATTTTTAAGGGGATTCCAATTAAATGTCACATGCAGACACTATGTAATTTTCAAGGAAAACCAAATTATAATAATTGATTGAAATGTCCCGGTGTGCTGATACCTAATTTAACATTGTGACATGTTTACAAGTTTGAGCCTATCATTAGCAATAAAATGGTATTTTGAAAAGAATGTATATCACAGATGAAAACTTAAGATTTGTATTGTTCATCTACCCAAAATAGCTGCATGCCCCACAAATGAAGGGAATAGCAGCTCAGAACAGGACACTGGTGGAGATGGTCCTTTGCTCTCAGGGAAAACAGTTGCTTTAATGCAGTATTTTAGGTGGGCTTTGTTACAGTGCCAATAACAATGAAATTCAGATGGATTAAACCTACATTCAGAGTTCCATGTGGAAGTCTCCCACCCAAAGCAAACACACAGAATGTAACTCAAAAACTAGAGTTGAATACAGTTAAAGACACTAATGCATTTGGAGATGAGCATATATTGCACCTACAAGTGGAGTTAACCATTCGAAAATGTTGTATTTTTCGCCATCATTAATGAAATACACCTGGCCACTCTGTTAAAGAGGTAGAGAAGAAACAAGTTAGTAAAAATAATACTGCATATATATTGACTTCTTTATCTCACTCCTTATGAATAGCTTAAAATAATATGTCTCTATTAAACATGTGTAGATGGACATGCAGGTCACCAACTGTCTACATGTGTTTCAATCAGGTGCATTACTGTGTGCAGGGAAATTGGTGGACAGGTGTTTCTGTGATTAACATGCCTTGGAATAAATGATTTATTGCAGATGTGCCTGTTCAGAGTGGCTGTACTGACTGTACAGAGACTCTGCTGAAGGTGGTGCTGGATCTCACTGGTGCTGCTGACACGTATCCACCAAAGGCTGGGATATATTCTGCTCTTGGTCCAGCTAAGGTTGACTGGAATCTGTAAGACTCCATTTGTGTAAACCAAGGCCTAAATTCCCTCTTTCCTTTTGCTTTTAGGGTTTTTAGAAAAAGTAGTTTAATCTACTTTGAAACTCTTTCTAATATACCTTCAGGGCAGTGCTTCTAGTGAATAAAACGAGGAAAACAGTTGCAACTGTTTTTGAAAGCAATGAACACAAATGAAATGTGGCTCTGTTGGCATGTGGTATGGGAAGAACTGATCATCACAGTTCAGAACATTAAATCTGGACCTATATACAGGGGAGTGGGGGATAGAGCTGCCTGAACTTCCAGTGTAATTTCTGACATAGCAAACATTCTTTGCTCATCTTCCAGAAATGGCAAATACTACATTAAACTGATGTAAAGATAGAGATACTCTTGCAGAACTGAATGTTCCAACTCTTAACACACTGCCCAGCCCCACACTGTTCATAGCACATTTATCAACTACAACCACAGACAACAACATAAAGTACAATAACATTAATTACTGCTACTACAGGAGTTTCTACAGCACAGGATCTGCTGTCAGATGAAAACTGTGGTGCTTCTACTGTGTACTTACAGCTATGTAGTTCTTTCTGGGGGTGAGAGCTTCAGCAGCTAGGATTTGAGCTTGGGCAAGATTATCAACATGCACCCAGTTCACTTTAGCAGAAGAGTCCCCAAACTTGAAGCTAAGTAACCCTCTCTCAATAAGATTCTGTAGACATAAACAAACATGAAATCAAAGCAAAATGGGTTTTAAAATGAGGTACAGTACACTTTCTTGTGCAGCTAAATGTATGTTTATCTCTAAAAAAATAAAAAGAATACAATTATCAATTAAAAGGAAACAAGAGAAGTGCAAAGAGCTCTAAAAATACTGCTCATGAGGAAGGGTCAAAGCACGTATTGAACACAATACATGCTGAATTTACAAAAAATACAAGTCTGTTCTAGGGCTAAGTAAAATGTATGGAAAAGTAAGGTTCAGTTTTGAGTATGGATCAAATTTAGCAAACATCTCAGGCTTAACTAAAATGACATTTGCCATTCTTAAAATATATTTTACTTAGAAGATGATAAAATATCTTTTGGCTGACTTCCTACCTCAGTCACAAACCAAAAATATTTATTATGTGGTAAGCTTGAATCTATTATTTCCTCGAAGCAGTGTGTAACTTTACATTGTACTGATGCTTTTACAATAACTGGCTCATAGAATTTACAGGAATCATGACCATCGTGTACTGGCCCTGCAATTCAATAGGTGGGAAGTGAGAAAGAGTAACACGTGAGCACCTCAGCTTTGCCCTTCAGTAACCTCTTGTACCAGAAAGTGTTTCCAACTCTGTAACTTGTTTAACTGCACAGTGAAAGCTGTTCATAGTCGAAACTGGAAATAAGATATTTTGCCGTATCCCTTTTCATTAATATTTTAAACCATTTGGTGTAAGTTGCATGTTAACAGACATTTGAAATATCGTGGATTGGCCTGTATCTTACAGTAATCATTACATTATAAAGCTGTGTTCGTATTTCAAAAAAGGGCTTTTTTAATGTACACTCTTTACAGATATAATAAAATCCTTGTTTAAAGGAGGTTATAATATCCTCAGCAGACAACTGAACTGTTGAATTGCTGCCCAGTACAGTCAGTCAATTTAGACTTCAAATAAGTGATGCTCCTTACAGCTTTTTACCCATATCATAGAAAAGTCTGCTCCTTAAAAAATGGAAATGACATACTGCTAGCCTTGGCAAATGTCTCTGCTCGTCTGGTCCGTAGATTCCTGGTGGGCGAATAACACACGTGTGGAGTGTTCCACCTCCTGCAAGGTGTGATAAGACCATTCTTAAGTGACCTTCACGTGACTATGGTGTATCTTTGTTTTTATGACCCAAAGGCTGTGCTAGCAGAACTTACTTTGAAACAAATTAATTTCAGTGTCTTAAAAAATAATACATACCAAAAGGTGTTGCATTAGTGGTTGGATATTAAGTTGGGAGGATCAAAACATGCAAAATAGCAAAGTAAAATTCAGAGAAGTCCTGCCAGCATAGTTGTGTTCCTAGAAAACACCAGGCATTTCAAAACCTCTTTCTAACCAGTCCCTTGTCTCTGTGCCAGAGCAGTGAATGAATGTGGTGAGGTGTTAAGTGAGCAGATTATTCAAAATTATGTTGGAAAGCAGAATGACACCAACTAAGCTCACACAGAATTATTGCTGGAAAGCAGTGACTCCCTATCAGTACAAGGTAGAGCTGAAAGGTTCTCTCAACAGCAGGCACAGCTCCCACTGGAGCTGATGGAGACACTTGAAAATTCCAGTGGGATCATAAAATCCAATAACTTCCCAAGTACATCAGTTGGCTGGTTCATCGTCTGCTAATAACTGTTCTTAATAGTACTTGAAAACATGTAAAATGCTCAATCCTGCTATGGCACAGGATCAAAATGGGATGTTTGGAACACTGAGAAGGCTCTAATTTAATTTTCAAATGCAGAATTGTGTATTGGTCCTAAAATTAAGAAGGGTTTTGATGTGAAGAGCTGCCCAAGAAATGAGGGGGAAAAAAACAACCTTTTTTTTTTTTTTTAACAAAATAATTCTATTGCCCATCAGTGACTTTCTATGTCTTACAGCCCTGTGCAAGTATCAAGTGAAGAGAGTCTTTTTCTGTAAGTTGTCTACAGCTAAATTTAGCTCAGTATCACTTGGTGACACCGAATCATGTTGCACTTTACATTAATTTGTTTTGCACTGACAGTTATAGTATCTCACAGGTGAGCTTAAGCACTCAAGTGTATAACTGGCTTCCTCAACATGGAAAACTTTGGGAAGCACTAATAAATAATTCCAGGCTGTAGTATCAGGTAGCTACTTCAGATTTTAATATATAACTCAGGGTGTGTGGGGAGGGTAACAGTTTAATCAGCATTCATGTTTTACTTCTGTTGCATAAGACAGTGACATTAAACACTTGGTTTTGTTTAATTAATAGCTGTCTTAATATTTTTCATTAACATAGCTCATTGCTACCATGCTAAAGCCTGTTATGTACATTGTGGAAACTTAAAACCAATTAAAACTCATTTTTGAGTGAAAATACTTTTGTTTGTGAGAGGGCTTTGATAACTTAATTTCATAATTGGTGGACAATCTTGTTCACTGAGGATTGATACAGGACACAGGATGTTAGAGAGGAACAAGGGAAGGAGTAAATTCTACTATGAATTCATGCTCAGACTAAAGTACCTGCTAGTGGAGTTCCATTAGCTGCCAGTACCATTTGTTCTGCAATTGATTTGGTTCTGGAATAATGATCAACGTGCTACAGAGGAAAAGCAAACATGTTTTTATCTGTTCTTGGAATGTTGGGGCAGAGGGAAATCTCTTCTCCATTAGTTTTTACTTAGCAAAAGGCAACAAATACCTCAAAATATGGAGGCCTTGGGGTATTAGGTTTAGGGTAAAACACATACATACTGCTGAGGTAAGGAGGCATTTTTGTTTATGCAAATCTAATTAATTAATTTCAGCACATCTGAGAAGCAATAAATATATGTATACTTTGAATGCTGCCAGGAATGTAATTGATCACTACTTTGTAATCTGGATTTCTTCTCCAGGTAATGGAAAAGTCAAAAGCCAAGTTTTGAAGACATTAGACTTGGTCTGAAGTATCCTGTTCACTGTTGCGTGGCACTGTCCAAGAGAAAATATTATTTGAAATATTAATAAAAATATTATTCAGTATCTTCCCTCCATCTCTACTTCTTGAAAGACTGTGAAGTACTTGATGGAGAGAGGAGGGACACAAAAACAACTGTCTATGCAAAGCACCCAGAAGTACTTTCTCCTTTTCAATTAAATGCAATGAAACCATATAAAAGCAGGGTGCTTTTCCAGATCAGCTCTATGTTGAATATATGTCATCCTCAGTAAGGGAGAGACAGAAAAATGATATAGATAATAAATAGCTAAAGAGGCACCAAGCCATATAATAGACTCCTTTTATCCAGGTGGAATTACCTTGATGTTAATGGGACAATCTGAATTATTTGCCAAAATCAGGGCTTTTATAGGAAACAAATACATACTGCAATGTACATAAAAGCTGATGTGGCAAGGCTGTGAACAGCATCTACAGGAACTGTAAAGAGTTTTCTTTCTTCTTTCATTGAATCACAGAATGGTTTGGGTTGGAAGGGACCTCAGAGATCAGCTCGTTCCAACCCCCTTGCCATGGGCAGGGACACCTTCCACTAGACCAGGTTGCTCAAACTCCCATCCAACCTGGCCTTCCTTGTGCCTGGATTCTGGCATCAGGCAAAACATTACCATAAAAAGTCCAGGCTTTTTCAGAAACAAAGAAAATAAAGAGGAAACTTGAAAATATGATACAACCAAAATACCTTCTCAAGTGGGAAATATGGCACAGTTTCCTCATCCCCATCTTCAATAGGAAGGCCTCCAAACACCACGTTCACTGTACTGGTGTAGATCAGCCTAGAGATGTTATGATGTCTGCAGGCTGCAGCAATGTACAAAGCAAATTACTTCGTGGGAAATGAAACATTGTGGGAAAACAAGTTTGTATGACCTTTTTCTGAGCAACTGTCAAATCTTAAAAGGGAAAATCCTTCCGCGCTGTGATTGGTGAGCTGAAACACAAAGTATATTTAAAGGGAAGACATCAGTGTAGGACCAAGTTCTTTACTCTCTGGCACATCCTACTCTGGCAGATCACACCCTATAGTAGAGTGGAGCATAAAAAGCAATTACATGTTTCCTCATCTTCTGCCAACAATGTAAAGTATTTGATAACAAACAGTGTGTGCCAAAACAACCAGCTGACTTTGTCTAAACAGTATATGATGCTTGATATGTTCCACTAACACCCAGTGGCACCATTAGATACATACCATCAATGATGAATCTTGTTCCATTAATGTTTATAGTTTCAATCCGTTCTTTCTGCCACTAGGAAAAGAAAGAAATTGTGCATTTTTGAATACATATTAAATTCAATGTGGGGATGTCCCCAAATAAGGGTAATGAATTTAGCACTTTGATTATAAAAAAGGTAATTTAAACTGTTGTTTATGACTTCACGTAGTCAAATGGTTGTTTTTAAACTATGGCTGTATTTTTTCTTTTATTTTTACAGACTAATAAAAGTTAGCTTCTTGAAGCAAAGAGAATCACAGTGCTTCTAAGAATACCTGTCCAGCTGTTAGTATGTGAAATATCTGTGTTTCAGTAGCAGTTCAGTGTTGACTTTCCCCTGCCCAGAGCAATTCCCATTATGCATTGCTCAGTGGCAAATAGCTCTGAGTGAGCTGTTCTATCCAGACAAGGTGATTTTATTAAATAAGGTAAGAAAGGGCTGTATTTGTGTGTGTGTAACTCTAATCATAACAACTGTGAGTGAGAGTACATTCTTACAGCTTTTTGCCTTGACTTGAAATACAGTATTTATTATAATTTAGATGTATAAAATTTATCATTTAGTTCAGGTTTTATTCCTCCCAGTGACCTTACACCTAGGAGTTCTTTTTGAAGGTTTAGGGAAGGATCAGGGTTTTGGAGGGAACCAGCCTCCCTTGTCTTTCCTTTTGTCTTCACACTATTTCAGAACTCTTCAATGCCATTTCCATCTCAAACACCCTCCCAGGGTGCTGGGGGAGCCTCCAATGGAGAGGAAATAATTGTGCAAGCAGCCTGCTTGCAGAAGGCACTCCAGTTTGCACAGAGCAATTTACCAAAACACCAGGGACACGTGAAGAGATAAAAATCTATCATGCAGTGTTATAGCATCAGATCTGTCACCCTCAGTGGGGTCACTCACATATTAAAAACCAAAAGTATTTGGACTCACTTGCTCTCTTCCTGACATTCCATATGAAGCTACATGGAACACACAGTCAGCCCCTTCACAGGCTGTGAGTATGGCATGGTGATTCCTGAGATCTGCCTGTAATATGTAAGAAAAGGTATTTGGACTTGAAATCAAAGCTGCAGGTGAGCACTTGTCATACAGTGGGTTAACACAGAGGGAATCTATATATATAACACATATAGAGAGTTGTACTTGCTGTACATCCTGGGACTGAAAACTGGGCCCACCTGAGTACTTGCTGATAGTCATACCTTTCTTCCATGGAACCCAAAGGACTTTAAATGCATTCATTAAGCTTCATAATACTCCTGTGCTTCTTCTACAGGTGACTAAACTAAGGTGCAGATGAGGGCAGGGTCCTGAGGAAGCAGGAGCAGAACTGCTCCCTGCTCTGTGTTACAAGTTTCACTGGTTTCCTTATTTCAAACATACTAAAATCAGTTCACTAAAATCCATGTGGGATGTTCACACAGTCAAAAAGGTTATTGAAATTTGAAATAATTGCTCATTAAATATTTAGTTTCTGTGAAAACTAAAACATTATGGAAAAGGAAAATGAACTAACTTTGGCTGTTGGGAAAATATTAATTGTCATACCTGGACACACACCACTCTATCGGGAATTTCCCACATAGGCTTGTGCATGTCATAGAGAATAACAGAAGCTCCTATGCTGGCAAGAGCACATCCCAGCTTGTATCCAAAATAGCCACCACCTCCTGTCACCACGGCTCTCATGCTGTTACTCTTCAGTGCTCCAGCATGTCCATTCCATTTGGAGTTTTACAAATATTTCCAATTTCTGTATACTATATTAGAGACACCATCCTGAAAATAAATAACAAAGGTTGCATGTTTTGGCCTAAGTTTGTATTAGCAAATGGCATCCAGAGAAACTAAACCAACCAAACAAACAAAAATTTGCCTAACAGAGAGCATGAATTCAAATGTTTTCCATGAATGGGTCAAAGCCACAGATCCTAATTTTTTATTAGTATAAGAGAAATCACTGCTGGTGAATCACTGAAACAGCCCAGTCTTGGTTCAGTCCATCCTGGTCTGTGTCATAACTCAAAGATGTCTTTATGGTCCAGATGTGCTATAGGGGGTCATACCTGAATTTGAACTTCTGAACTGTCAGGAACACTTTAAAGATGAACAAGTTGCATGTAAGTTTCTGTGCTTAAAAACCAAGCAAGCAGGGCCAGGCAGAGCAGCAGCCACATACAACGTCCCCTAGAGCAAAAGAAATCGTCAGTGTTTTTTCCCCTTGTCCCCAGTTTATCGCAGACACACATCTGAGGGGAGTGGTATTTCCAGCTACTTTCTAAGTAGCAGCAGCTGAGTATAAATGGAGAATACACTGTGTTGTTACCATTGCCAGTGATGGAGTTTAAATAGATGAGGGTTACAGAAGGGGAAGAGGAATGCCTGATCCTTACTTTATAACTTTAGAAGGTGTATCAGAGAACAAGGTTATCGAATCCCTGGCTTTCGAGGGGAACTTGAATAAACTAGCTGCTATGAAAGAAAGGGCCAATGAATGCATTCAGAAAAAAGTAATAGTGAATCACTTATTTCCTGAACACGAAGGTTCTTGCCCACCTACGGGTTCATCACTGCCAGTCAGGGGCATTTCAGAGACTGTGGCTACCGACTCGCCCCCATCACCCGCATCCCTGCCCCGGCCGCAATTAAAGATTGAAAGCCACCCGAGCCCCGCGGGGACTTTCTGCGTCTCACTTGCAAATCGGCCGGTCCGGCAGCGCAGGGTCCGGTGCTCCGCTCGGCGGCCCCGACCCCTGGGGCGAGTCCCGCGGGCCGTGCCCGTTGGGGCCGTTGCGGGTC
>VXBX01009614.1:47298-76956 GCA_013400415.1 Scytalopus superciliaris | reverse complement strand
CACCACCCCGCCAGGCTCCCCCTCATCCCGCAGCATCTCTGGCATCCCACCGCACCGCAGCATCTTTGGGATCGCACAGCAACCCCCCTGGGTTCTGCTCATCCCGCAGCACCTGGCTCTTACCTCCAGGTGTCTTCACGCGCATCCTGTTGGTAGCGAGGGCTCAGCCCACACTGAGATACCTGTTGAATGCGTTGTTGAGAGAAAAAGCACCTCCTGCTTACCGGTTGGACAGCCGGCGGCAGGACATGGCTCAGAGAGGTGCAGACCATTAGAGACACCTGTGAAACAGCAGGAATTCCCAAAGGGGAGGAAATAATCCTAAACAAATAAGCACTAAAGTCCCTGACCACCGGAGCTGGCAGTGGGTCCCTGTGGTCATTCGATCCTGGGAGGATGGGAAATGGGTCAGGAGCTGCAGAACTTCAGAGTTACACACTGCAGGCAAAAATTAAGCTTTGAACACATTTACCTCTTCTGTTACAGCTGTGCCATGTCTGAATAATCATATTAAATTTTAATCACTTAAAGACACACTGCAGTTACGTTAGAGCCAAAGTAACTCAAACAAGAGCCAGCTTAAACTCAGACTCAGTAAAGACCCACAGAAATGAGACAGCTGTCTATTCCCAACTGGTACTGAGAGTTATCTTGAAACTTCAAATACTGGACCTGTAAGAATGATCAACCATGGAATGAAGCCACTTAGTGTTAATCAGCACTGTTACACCAGTGATGTAAAAAGCATCTTACCTGAAGGAACAAATCAGAGGTTTGGTGTTCTAGGACTGAAATGGTGGGACTCCACGTTGACTTGGAACCACAAAGCCAGAGAATTGCTTGGTTAATCCTTCCTGAGCAGCATTCAAACAAAGGCCACAGCCTGCACTCTTGTGTTGGTGTAATCAGCAATGCGGTTCACTAAAAGCAGTATGAAAGGTTTAAAAATAACAAATTTAAAAGCAAATTTAGTGTTTGCATGCAGCTAAAATGCTCATGCTGGAAAGTAACTTTACACTTGTTTTCTATTCTGCATTTCTGGAGATTAAAGGCTCACATGGTGCCTCCTGCAATGCTTGCTGGGCTGTCCATCAGCTGCCCCTCTAAAGTGAGAAATTGTGAATTAATCAAACTTGGATAAAGGTCCTGTAGATACTGAGTTTGTTTAAACTTTGTGACAGTGAGTAGTCAGGAGAGAGGGCTGAGCTGTGCTCCTGCTAAAGGAGATGTACAGTGGGAGCTCACTTTGTATGGACAAGCAACATCTCCAAATGCAAATCCATAAGAGAACAGGCTCCAGTGCTTTTACTGCATACAGAACTATTTGTTTAAAGAAAAAAAATAGAGTAAAACAAGTCTTTGCTCACACAAGCCGCAGTGGTAGTTGTGGTTGCTCACACATTTTCCTGTCACTGTGTATTGCCTTTTACCTGTAACCTTTATTCTCGCTGTCAGCTCCCTGTGTACCCTGATGATTAGAGTGAGTGAGTCTCCAAAAACTTACTGGTCTGAAAAATCCTGTAAAATGCTAACAAAAGGCAAAATAAATACAGAGTGGAGATAATCACATGGCAGAGCTTGTCCATCACTCTGTTCTGTACCTACCCTGGCAAATCCAGTTCTCCTGATCCATGTGGGGTTCAAGACAGGGAGCAGCTGCTTCCTGGTCAGAGCAAAGCTGGAGAAAAACCTTGTAACTCATTAAGTTTCATCTGCTCTACACTTGGTATGTACACGTAGCATGTGTAGCTCACATAGTCCAATCCACTCAAGAAGCAACAAATATAAGTCTTAAGAAGGGGGAAAAAAGACAAGTTGGATTCGTACTCATGCCTTGGTGCTTGGTTTGCCTGCTGACCCCAACATGGCAATTCCCTGGAGGCACAGTGTGTGCCAGCACTGCTACAGGGTTATGGATAATGTGACCCCAGGGAGCAGTAACACCTTGCTGAACCCCGACATCTTAAGTGTCCTTCCTCCCCCTTCTCACAAGCTCCTTAAAAAGAGTATTTGGTGCAGTTATTATTTTTTATTGCTTTGAATGTACATTATTTGATTTACAAACAACATAACATTATTTATTACATTTTTACAAAGCTTTTGAACAATAAAATTATTTTACATCAATACGATTTTCAGTCCTTTCACCACCTGTTGTTTATAAATATTTACTTTCCAAATTTTGGTACCATTTCCCAGGTCTCCATAACTCCTCAGACTTACAGACAGTAGCTGTAGCAGCAGCTTCATCAGAGTTCTTTAGTTACCCTTTTCTTCGCTGAAGCTACTGGACTTGTTGCAGCACTGCAGTTCTATGATGGTTCCTCTTCCAGCTTCTCACCCTCCTGAATTATCATTTTTAGAAAAACCCTCTCAGCATGAAGGAATCAATTAATGGAGACCCTTTAAAACTATTCCTGCACCTCTTAGTGGTGAACTCCTTCAATTTGTCACTGGGTTGTTCCTGGGGAGCATTTCCTGATGTGTCCCATGTTTTCATTTTTGTGGTTGTTTTTCATTTGGTTTTTTTTTCCTTTCCTAATGAGATCAGAGAGGTGCCATCACAGTAATAACAGTAACAAAGTCCATAGTGGCTGAGGAACGGACAATGACCAGATCATTAATACTCAGAAGCAAAACGAGGTTTTCTGGAACAGGTGGGGTGTTATTTGATTTTAGAAGAAAGAAAGAACGATCAAACTTAACATAATACCAAAAACAAACACCATTTTAAGGAATGTGTGATCTTCTTGGCAAGTAGGTCTTGTTTTAAGATAATGATCCACAGAATCAGCGAATGAGAATTTCTTTGGTTTGTAGCCAAGTTGATTCCGTGCCTTGTCTATTCGGAAAGTGTGAGTTACAGTAACGTTCCACACCTGAAATCCAAAAGGACACTTATGGAAATGACTTCAGTATCAGACTTTCTAGAACTCAGGTGGAAATATATCAACAATGATATAACAATGGGAGCAGAACAGAAAGCAGAGAGTCCTGTCTGCATCCAAAGGGTGTATCATGTACTTCATGAGAGTTTGGGTCAGAAATATATAAATGTTCTCTCTTTTTATATATTTACCTCATTTCTTGTCAAGAAAGGTGTAAAGCTAAAAACTGGCTTCAGTATCAGGTGCAGATATTCCATCACAGTGGCTGTGAAACAGAAAGTTACTTAATGAGACAGACAGCTGGATAACAATAAACTGAGACAATGCTGACACTGCACATCCTGTGATTCCTGTGGATATCAGAGGATGCAATTAGGGTTGTAAAAGGCAGGGTTTAATTGAGAAAGTACACGATGGACTCAGTTTATGAATAGCCTTTAAAATTTATCTGGTAATTAATGCCAAATGCCACAAGTGATAATTAGAATTTATTAATTAGAATAATGTTAAGTTACATAATTCCTAGAATTTTTATAAAACCACTATGTACCTTTATAGGAATTTAAAAAAACCCCAACAACCAACAATAATTAAGAATGTGTTTTATTTTTTTACCTGCTATATGAACCAGGAGAACAGGAATATGTATCCAAGGTTTCCTGTAGCCTAGTTTTTCAAACTAGAAAAGGTATAAAAGGAAGGAATAACAGAGAACTTGTACCAAATTGAGTGTGTCAATGAAACGTGAAAATGGAAAAAAAAAGAATGTTGATAAAACATATATCTAAACTTTTTTCCAGCTAGTCGTCCTATCAATACAGATGGTAAGAAATGCAATTGAAACCCACCACTCATTCCTTGGTGCCCACCTCCCACCCTTCAGCTGCAGGACAATAAAGGGAAACAAGGCTATTTCCAAGGGGCAAATCCTTCCCTACAGTTACATACAGGCCCATTGTTCTACTGCAATCATTTTCCCAGAGGACTTCTCTGTGTTGGCATTGTAGGATCAAAACTTTGGCAGGCTCCTAAAATTCCAGCGTGGTGTTTATGAAAATACAATGTTGCCTCTTTTTAGCTTCTAAGATAAGCCTCTTCATGGGCTTCCCTTGTGTGCTGCAGCTGATGGCAGGACAGAGAGAAGCTCTAAGGAACCTGCCAGATGCCAATGGCAGAACTTGCCCTGCCCTGTGAGTTTGCTGCACAGAAATGCTGCTGTTCTACAGCAGGTTCTGTACCTCTTGGCTAAATTATCTCTAAACAGTAAGGCCAAATTCCACAGCTATGTATTGCCAGAACTTCCCTAAAAGCCAGTGGAACTTTGGGATATGCAGGGAGAACAGGGCTGAGTTTAATGTTAAGTAATTCAGTAATTCCTGTGCCCTGAAGTTCATTTAGTTCGTGTGGTTCTCAGTCAGTGGCAGGAGCAGTGCCCGTGCGGTGTATCCGAGCTGACTGTGAGTGCAGCACGTACCAAGGGCACCACCCACTCAGAGAAAATCACGTTTTCACCATCGTGGATGTAATATGCCTGGCCACTCTGGTAAAGAAGCAGAGAAAAACAGTTAGAAAAACACTATACATAGGATGGCATTGTTTTCTCTCTCATACCTACCTATGCCTTGGCTCTGTGAGCAACACACCAGCATGCACACGGTGAGTGTACACAGAGCAGCTCAGCAAACTGCCTGCACTGCACTTCACTGTGCTCTCAAACACACCTTTGGGTACCCCCCTGTGGCAGTAGAGCCCATCATGATTAACCACAGTGTAACACAGATCAGAGCTCGATTTCACTCTGTAGTTACCCAGCTGTTCTTCAGGATGTGCAGGGCACAGAATTACCTTTGTGAGCACAAAGAAGGGGCAGCGCTGACAACATTTAACAAACACAGCTCTGAGGCTGAGTTCCAGCTGTGCTCTGGAGGAGAAGTCTGTCCAGCTGTGAGCACAAGGAACACCTGAACAGCCAAGCAAACCCTGGGACTTTGAGCATTGTGTCAGTCTAAAACAGCTGCCTATGATGGACACAGAGATGTTCACCTGTGTCTGTCCCTATTGGATGTTCCCACCACTGTAAATGAATCTGGAGCCTTCAGGAGCTGTGAAGGCAGCAGCTGCTGCAATGCTGTCAGTTCTGCAATGTTTCACAGTCCTCATATTGCTGGTGCAATTATGACCAGTAGAAGAAAAAGAAAACACTTTAAAAAGTGTTCATTAATTTTGTTGAATTTTCAGCCCTGAAAGTTGAACTGGAATGCCTCAGAATGGTTACTCTAAATTTTACACATCTAGGATTTTCAAGAGAATAACAGGATATATAGATTTGTATGATAGTGACTATATTAAGGTAAAAATGCTGTTTCCTCCAATAAACCAGGAAATTATGTATTTTCAAAGCAGAAAAAAAAAACCATCAAATATTAGCCAAATATATCTGCATTTGCACTGTGCATGTGCTTGTGGAGCCACACACCTTTTTTGAAAATTTAGCATATGACTTTTTGGAGACTCTTTGATCTCAAAACATCAAAAATTAAAGTTCTTTGAGAGCTATAGCTATTGGGACACCATGATTGTACTGTTTACTTACAGCCACATAACCCTTCTCAGAGGTGAGAGCCTCAGCAGCCAGTAAGTGAGCTTGTACTAGATTTCCTATGTGAACCCAGTTCATCTGAACTTTGTGATTCCCAAACTTGAAGTTGAAGAGCCTCCGTTGGATGTTTATCTGTAGAAAGAGAAAACATGGGATAACTATGTTATTCCTTTATTATGCAGTATAATATTAATTTTGTGTCAGCCCAAATACTTAGAATTTGCTGTATTTGTGTACAATTACAGCACAAGAAATGTGCCATAAGGACAACTAGTCACAACTAGTTGGTGGTTTTATAAATCAAAGACTGTTGCCCTGATAGACAGTGGCAGAATATGTTGACATTATGTGCATATTTAAAAGGCAGTATTTCCATTAAGTGATCAGGAATGCAAACCTAGTTTTTCTACCATGTTTTTATTTTCACTGAAACTCAATCCTGGCCATGTCTTGAGTGCTCAATTCCTGCTCTTTGTTACCGTGCATCACATCACCTGGCCCTGAGCTCTCACTACAGCCTTCCTGGAGCAATACTTAGGAGCTGCTATCAAGGTACTTGTACTTGTGTTATGCCCTTACAACTACTTGTGGTGTCCTCCAGAGCTGAGTACAAAACACATACGGCTACTCGAGGCAGGTGCCGCTGCTCTTCCGGTCCGTAGATGCCCGGGGGCCGAAGCACACACGTGTGGAGCTTGTCCCCTCCTGGGAGAGAGAACAACAGGGCACTCTGAGGCAGCTTGCACAGCTCTATCTCTTGTAACACTGCTCGACTCTCAGGAGGGTTCAAAGAAGGAAGGTTAAATTTTCTGACTTGTCTCATGTGCTGTTTGCATGTAATCTATCTGTGCAGGCACTCACAAAATTAATTATCCACCAAGGGGGAAAGCAGAAACAAACAAAGTAAATCCTTAGGTCAAGTATTCTATTTATTGATAAATGAGCGACCAGAGAAAGGAATACCCATTAGCAATACTAATGATAGGAAAACCCCAAATGCTTTATATGTACCTTTGAGTAAAGTTCCATTAGCAGCAAGAACCATTTGGTCTGCAATTGCCTTGGTTCTAGAATAATGATTAAATTGCTATAAAGAAAGGAGGAATACAATAATTTTAATCACATTATTGCATCTGTAAAGGCAAACACTCCTTATGACTGATAACATTGCAATCTAGCCAGCTTCTAGATATCAGCTGAGCAAAACAGAACTAGAAATAACAAGATTTAGCAAATATATACTTTTTTCATGACAAATTTATCATACATATTTTAGTGGCACAAGTTTATCTTCAGAGTGCATTTAAGTCCACTATTTAGCATTTAGTTATATAGTATTTACTTAACTCACTTTTTGTGCTGGTTGTAGTGAAAAAATTACTACCAAGCTAAATGTGCTGGCGGGACAGATACTTTCGCAAATATTCCATTTTGAATTGAAAAAAGCTTTTTTTAAACAGTAAGTTAAGTATGAAACTAAAAATTCTGACTTTCCAAAAAACACTTCCATTTGGGAAGTTATAAATAACACTAAAAGATATTATTTGGGAGAGAGTTAACTTGAAAAACTGCACCAAGTGTATTTAAACAGTAGGATTCTGGACACAGCTGGCACATGCTGGTTCAGTGATTAGTTGTCCACAGGAGGCTATTTATCTGTTGAATTCTGTACTGTCCTATTTTATACTGGAAAATATATGTCAAAGTCCCACCATGGAAAATTCTCAGGTGGTTTAATCCATGTGCTCCTGTCCCTCCAAGCCCCAATTCATCTCCTGCTTGCAATGCCACGGTCACCACTGGGGCATACACAGGATCACAGCCCTGTGCTCTGACACATCTGTGGCTCAGACACACCCAGGTCCTTGCAGACTCCTGAGCTGCCCTCCCAGGGGTCTCGGGCTGTGCAGGCAGGGCACAGACTGACACACCCAGCTGGGGTCTCACGAGGCACCCACAGAGTCCTGCTTGGGGTTCCTGGACACAGGAGGGACATTCCAAAATTACAGCCTGGAGCTGCAGGCAGTGTGGTGGGAGCAGGAAAGGACAAATGGGAAGGACTGTCAGAATGCACTGAGCTGCTGATTGTGGCTAGAAAATCTTCCCTCAGTGATCACAGAAAGAAGTAAATGATGTTCCAGAGCAGCCCTGGGGTGACTGTCACTACTTCCTTGCAGGAAGAAAGCAAGGTTTGGGACTTCAGAGAAGCAAAACCACATGGGATAAAGATGTAGAGTTTGATATTTAACAATATTCTTCAACAGAAAGGCTCACAGGGGCCATAACAACCAGTATTTACACAGTGGGTGGTCACCTGACAGCCCTTCCTCTTCAGATGTTCTTGTTAAATGTCACATTCCGCTTCTCTTAGTCATTTGTAGGTGTTTTATCATCTCACATCTGTCTAGTCAGAGCAGATTAAAGCCACTATGATTCGATTATTTCTTCATTGATCATGAGTCAATTTATAATAATGAAATGGAATTTGATGTGATCTACAGTAAAATAGCTCCTGCCCTCAGAACAGCCCTCACACAATCTGCCCTTCCAAGCACAGGAAATCCACACCATCACATGAACAACAGACCTTTTCCAGTGGAAAATACGGCACAGTTTCCTCATCTCCTTCTTCAATAGGGTTCCCTCCAAACACCACATTCACTGTGCTGGTGTATATCAGTCTAGGGATATTTCTTTGTTTGCAGACTACAGTGACATACAAAACAAAAGATTTTAAAACAAAAATAAAAAGTGAGAAATAACACATGGACTGGCAGCTTTTCTTTTTGAAAGCAAACATTAGCTTAGAGGAAAAAAAGTAGTATTTTAATTTTAACATTAACGTATAATTTAATATAGTATTATATTTAATTCAGCTGGAAGTTTTCATCCCAGATATCAGATATTGTGGTCACCAAATGTTTTATGATGAGGTAACTAATCATATAACCACAGGATTGCAGTCACCAATTGGATAGAGGAATCTTTGTGGGGGAAAAATTCCTCCTTCAGAAGCATTCCTAAAAACATGTTCATTTTACAAATGGAGTAAAAATGAGATGAGCAAGAACATTTGTTGTGGTATAGCACTGCCAGTGTATAATCAGTAGTGCTTTAAATACAAATTAAATTAATGTGCTTTACAAAACAAAGCCTTAATTAGGGATTCCAGTCTTGTTAAGATACTACAGCTAAATTCTGCTGCATATATGGCACTGCAAACTTCAATAACATAGATTTCCTTTTCATTTAACAATATTTCTAAAGCTCAAGTGAATTAATATTCAACATCAGGAATTTTTAGCATCTGCAGAGCTGTCTGTCCAGCTGGCTCATTTGCTTATTTTGAAAATAATGAATATAATTATTACGTTGTAAATATTTGGAACAAAACACAATAACATCATCTGTTATTAAAATGTCGATGAACAGGTTTGTGCTCGACTCTTGCTGGGAGCCTGTGGAAATCTGACATGATATATTTTGGTGGGTTTGGAGGCTGGCGTAGGAAAAAGGGAATATGAAGGAACTTCTTCCCTCCAACTCATGTAGAATTTTACTTGCCCACTATTCTATTCTCCTATTTTTTTCCGTAATAGCACACAGGCAGCATGAAAATTGGTCTGAATAAACACTGCTTTTGCCATTTTGCCTTTTTTTTTTTTTTTTCCATTTGGATTTTGAGGGAAAAATAAGGAGAAAGCAGCTTTGGTATTTACAATACACTTGGAAACATTCTCTATGGAGGTGAATATACAGAAAGTATATTCTGGCATTTTTCAGAGACAGTAGTTAAAAATCATTATATAATAAAAAGGATCACAGATGAGCAGAAAGGATAGAAAAGTTTCTATATTAATGTGATAAAATAGTAGTTAAATACACGTACACATCTGTGGGACTTGTGACCAAAAGTTTACAACACAACAAACAGCACAACATCTCTCATGCTGCTTCTGTGAGGAAAGAGGGACCTGCACACCTAGTCTGGTTCTACATCAAACTCTGAAAGGGGGGAGAGAAGAGCCTCATTTTACTGCCCAATCTTCACAGGAAACATCCAATTAGAAGGTTTTGTAATTCATGGTTTAGATCAGATGCAGAGAAAGAAAAACTTGGTACCTACCTTCAATTATTATTTTTGTGCCTCCAACATTTATGGATTCAATCTGATCTTTCTTTTGAAGCTGAAAATAGGGTTTGCACAAGACTTAATTAATTGAACAAGTCACATTCACAATATGATTGTTACAGTTGCCAGATCTAGAACAGCTAAGGCCTTTTTGTGAGGGATGTGCTACAGTTCTCTGTCTCTCTGACAGGGATCTCTAGCAGTTCTCATTTTTTTTGGTCTTGTTCAGTTGAAAAATTAAAGATAAAATGGATCTAAAAGAAAACTATGAGTGCTTCAATGTTTTGTCACCCTTGAGATAATCCAGGACACAGAAACAAGAATTACAGGTGGGGGTTTTGCTCCCTGAAAGCTCCCACAAAGTCTTCTGTTTGTAGAAATAATAGCCACTGTTACCCAGCACAACACACTCTCTGTTGGTTTGGGTCCTCATGACCGAGTTCACAGGAAGAAAATGCATCACCATCAGTTCTAGAGCAGGACTGTCACACTTCTCCAGATTAGAGAAAAAGGACAACCCTTCTTCTCCAAGATCTTAAAATCATACAAACTCATTTTTCTAGAGTGTTTTGTAATATATTAGCTTAATGCTTTGACATTTATTATTTAAGGAATACCTCCCTTGTTGCCTGTATGGATGATTTGACCTTTCTAACCAACTTCTGTCTGGCATAAATATCACAGAATTACATTCTTACAATTTTTTCTTTCTCAAAAAGAACAAAAGAAAATATTAAGGAAAATGGTACTTGCTTGTTCTAATCCTGACATTCCACATGCAGCCACATGAAAAACACAGTCAACCCCTTCACATGCTTTGAACACTGCATCATAATCCCTCACATCACCCTGTGAAAGGAGAAAAGAATGAATTTTTTACAGGTAGAGCTCCTTACATTCTCTACAGAATTATACTGACTATGCCTATGAATGAAAGTCTAAAGATATTCTATTTCCACAGTATTTATCTTGCATTAAATAAAACATTATAAACGGGGGGAAAATCCATGACTAAGAATTCTGTCAGTGTTTTGCTGCAGAGCAAACGTGACTCTTGTTGGCTTCGATTCCAGTGCGCATTGTGCCCCGAGTCCTGCAGCCTGGCAGAACTTGTCTGACTTGAATGGGAGCAGCACATGCTCGAGGGCTGCAGAATGAAGGCCCACGGACAGTAAATCACAGCAGGAAGGGTTCAGCTCTTTGCCAGGGAATCACCAAGTAAGAGAACCCCTTTTCAGCACCCTGACATGTGATCTGTGCTGTCTTCACAAATGTCTCGTTGTCCAGCTAAAGTTTATTTTAGGTACTCTTTATGATAACTTTAATTACAGCTTTGTACAAGATTAAAAAAAAGCATAATACACTATATTAATTGAATATTTAGTGTACATTAGTGTATTGTAATCACATTTATGAAATTCTGTGTATCACTGAACACATACTGTATCCAGGATCAAATGCTGTGCTGAGGTTAGAATATGACATTGCATTTTTGTATACCAGGTAGTACTACATTAATAGTACTCCACATACACACAGATATCAATATACTTTTATTTTCAGAATTACAATTTTTCAAAATACTAGATGTTACTTAATTTACTGTAATGAACTTGATAGAATAATCCCAAAAGAATCACCTGAAGGTAATATTAAAAGGTAATCTAATCAGTCTTCAACCCTCAGCTTTTTTATTCTGAGGTGGCCAAAGTATTTTACAGCTATGGCTGACTTACACTTCCCATCTTTAACCCAGTGCTAAAATAGCTAACGAGGATAAACAATATTAGCAATCTCCAAACCACTGATCTCAGATGTCTGAAGTGACTTACTACTTTATTTACTAGAACTCCACAGTTTCATTTTCCATATAACTCACTTATACTTTGTAATATTTATTCTTTTTTAATTGAATTATTAAAAAACCCTGTTCTAGAATATAATTTGTGAGATATCGAGTCTCCTTTAGCAAATGTAAATTGCCATCACTCCATCAGCTTAAATTATTAAGAATCAAAACGAATCAGTGCTCACAAATGGGTGCCCTGGGAAAAGCATGAACAGGACAAGCATATGTGACACTTCCCCCCTGAACACACTCCTGGTCTCTAAGTGTCTTCATTTAGAAGATTTCTTGAGCCTAACTGAGCTTACTTATTCAGTAATCTCCAAAGGAAGCACATTTTTGGTGAGGCTTTGCACATGCCTTTTACCCACTGTACAAAAACCAACGTCACTGTGTTTGTACTGAGCTGACTCCTCCTCATTTCCCCTGGTGGCCCTTCCTTCTCGTTCCAGAAAGCGCAGTGAACAGCCAGTCCCTGCCCATCTCCCTGCCATGCACTCTGGGGAGCCCTCCAGCTCCCGAGGCACCTCTTTCCCACGCTGGAAATCCCGGTTTCCTCAATCATTCTCTGCACAGCAGTCATTCTGCATTTGTGAGCACCTTTATTGTCCTGTCTTTGCTCTCACCTTTTTGCTTGAAATAATTTCCCCGAGCAGCAGACTTTGTGCCCTCACTGTTCACTGTTTCACGGGGGTGAGCTACGAGTGTGCTGAACGGCAGCTCCCAAATATCACCGGTGACACAGACACTGACCCCAGGACTCTGCCATCTCTTAATCAGTTACTTAAGCATGTGAGGACCTTTTACTGTGGCTTCTTATCCTTAAAGGCTTCTCAGTAAATGTTTTAATTGAAGATCCTTAAGAGGAAGCTTTAATAATGTGCACAAAAGTAGCAGAACTTTGTTTCACTGACGTTAAATACGTCCTTTCAACATACCTTGAAAAAATCCGCTCCGTTTGGGATTTCCCACTTAGGTTTCCGTACATCAAACAGAACAACAGCAATCCCTGACCTAACGAGGGCACATCCCAGATTGTAGCCCAGGTAGCCTCCGCCTCCTGTCACCACTGTCCGTGTGCTGCTGTTCCCCCGCAGCCCAGCAGGCTCCTGCCCTTGGCTCTCACATGCCTGGCTGCCGTGGAGCTCCTCCGGGGATCCCTCTGGCATCACGGCTGCAACAGAGAGAACTCTTGGCAACTCCTGCACGATACTCAGGCCTGGGTAATTTCAGTCACTTTCACATTATGATGCTCCTTCTGTGACTATACTATTTTTATTATCTAAACATGTTTAAAAAGTATAAATTCATAATTTTGGTGATGGGTTTTCTATGTACAATGAGTCTCACTACTTTTATAATCCAAGACAGTTTTTTCCTCATACTTAGAAGTTTCCTATTATATAGAAATAAAGACATTTTAGAGCCATTATAATTACTTAACCTTAACAGGTATGATTACATTTTCAAATGCTGGTTTTAATCAAACATTTTATTTGTGAAAACTCACTGACTTCCAATATATTAATGCCAAATGTCACCCTACTAGTTAGGAAAATAAACCAACACATTACATCAAGAATATAAGAATAGATGCATCCTACTTTTAAAATCCACTTTATTTCACATTTGGGTCACAGTTCTTCAGCAATGATAAAAATCTGTTATCATTTTAAGCTTTTCTGGTTACACATTAAATACATTCAGTTTTCTGTCCAGTTCTCACTAACTTGTCCATATTGTTTTCATTAGGGCATTTATATACAGCTAAAGCAGTGTAAAAGATTGTTGTAAAATATAAGCTCCACATGCTGAAAAATATCTTGACATTTCAAAAATGAAATATAATCCACGTTTCCAAACAAAATTTAAATTAGAACTGATATAACAAAATATAAATCAAGTATGCTCTCCTGTTCAAGCAAGGAAACACAAATTTGTATCTCTAGATTATGCAGCAGTCTTAAACCATATAAAATTCTTTTGCCTTGTCTTCTGAGAAAAAGCATCTTTTTATACACTGTGAAGAGAACTAAAGTCAAACTCATCCCACAAAAAGATATTTGGAAAATCATATATATTTGAATACTTGTAATTAATATATCTTTAAGTTTTAAGTAAGCCAGAGGTTATATAAAAAAGTTAAAATATTTTTTTCTAGAAATCTCTTTCTTAAAAAGCATTGATGGCATTAATATATTAATCTCCTTCACAGAGTTAGAAAATTACCAATTTTTCAACATAAACAATTTTCTTTAAGAAATACTTCTTTCTAGAATCAGTAACTTTTGATTTTTCTCTGAATTTATAGGAGCTATTCTGATTTATCGTGATGCTTCATGATGAGCATAGTTACCTCTCAGGCAGTGCATGCACTGTGAGTTGCTCTGAGCTCCCCTACTGTCATTTCAAATATTAGAAATGCACAAATTGCTCCCCACAAAACATTTCAGGTTTTTAAAATCAGGTAAAGAAGTAGTGAGTACCCTTGGTAGAACGCTGGATGGCAGCTGTCCCGGTGCTTCGTGGCCAGGTGGGATGGGGAGATGTCTCTTTGCTGGACAATTAGTAACTCCAGGGCATCAGGAGCTCTCAGGACAGGGATGTTCACGTGTGCTCAGGCCCTTTTGCTGTTCCTGCTCCTTTGTAGCTGGTGGCTGGGCTGGGAGCCAAAAAAGGGCAGGGCTTAATTTGTACATAATTTACGTTCCTTTTCGGGAAAAACTAAAATATGTTCTCCACATCAGACCCTCTTACTGTTACCTATTAGAAATGTAAGATACTGGACAACACAAACACCCTACTGGTCCCACCATTCTGTAGATGAAGTGCATTAGAGAAGACACAAAAGTCCTGTTTGGCACTGGTACCCAACACTTTCATCCCCAACCCAATTCTGTATCTACAAAGAGACTTAACTGTAGGCATAGGGGTTGTTCTCTGGCTTCCAAGATGAATGAAGGTAGTAAATTAACTCATAGACAACACAAAAGGAAAAGGTGATTTACTGTTAATGCATTTTAAATGAATTATTAATTAAATTATTAATAATTACAGAATTTCTCTGATCCTAAGATTTTAAAGCCTTTTTAAAACATAAACCCTTTTGCAAATTAAACAATGAGAAATCAAAGCCAACATTTTTAAATGGGTGTGTCTAAAATTAAGTCTCAAAGCAGTAGTTATGATGCTGAAGAAACACTCCCACATCTAAATATAAATGACTACAATTTTCAATGTCTGCATGTTAGAAATATCTCAAGTTCATAGGTGGCCTGGCAACTGAAATGCAATTTAATGTTCATGTGCTGACAAGAACTCAAACTGACACCTAGGCAAGTATATTTTAGCATAACATACATGTTCTTAAGTCCCTGTAGTTGCCATTAAACCCAGAACCTTTGAACCTGTGACACTAATCTGCACTTCTCGGATTGCCAGATGAGGGACAAACCCAGTTCAGAGTAAAACCCCCAAGAACAGCAAATGTTTTGAGCTGTCCACAGCACCGAGAGCTTTAACCATCTAATGCAAGAAATAAAATGCCCATTCTATCCCTGAACTACTCCAGAACTCCTTCACAAGTCAAAGCAGCTTACTCACGGATATCAATCCCTCATTCCTCAGTGGAATTCAACAGTGTTTTAACTTGGCTTTGGGTTCCACCTTGGCCAGAAGCAAACACCTCAGAGAGTTGTCAGAACTGGTATCTTGTATTCTCTTATCTTTAGTGAAGAGGGGTGGCCGTATTTTATTGAATGCATCCTGCTAAGTATTTTTGACAGAAACAAAAGCTAAAGTTACAAGGAGAAAAGCTGCTGCATTAAGATTTGAGCTTGCTTTTTGAATCACAACTCTATACTGCTTTTTCTACTTTTTCTCCTATAACCAGTCCCAGTCCAAGCAGGCACACAGAAACAAAGAAAACATCCAGTACTTGTAGGAGGTGACTGTATGAAATACAAGTGGAAAGTGTCAGAGAGTTTGTCTTACACAAGCTGATTTCAAACCACATGCTGGTAGATCCAGGTCTGAATTGAGTAAGAACTTGGCTTAAGACAGACAAGACAGTGTATGTCTCCAGCACACAAAGTCTGGTCTGTGGGCAGTGCTGGGTGCTGGGCCACAGAGAGGGATCAGACCAGAAGACAGATGAGACTGGGTCTTTGTCCCTTCCACTCAGCAGGTCCCAGTGACTCCATAACTCTGCATTTCCAGAACAGGAGCAATGCTCCAGCTCTGAGGAAACAGGAACCTGAAGGAGGGTTTTTAATTGTGTGAGACACTGTGCAGAAAGGAGCCTTTAACAAAGCATGCAAAGCTCGCAGAGGTGTGAGCTGAGGTGACAGCGGATGTTTGGCCTGAGTCACAGGCAGGATGGGGTGTTCTGCAGTGCCCAAGGGCAGAGGAATAGCAGAAAAGCTTGAGAAACTAAGCTCTCTCTTAAAGCTACTCAAGGATGGGATTTTGCTGAAGTAACTGACGCACAGAAATATCCTCTCTTCATTTGACTTATTAAAAGTTCTGTATTTACAGCCCTAAATTAGTGGAGTTGTTGAAGCTCATCATGTGTTTGAACACCCCCTTGAGCAGTTGTTCACATCCAGATGCCCCATCATATGTACTGATACAATCTGTGAACTCAGAGTGGTAAGACTTGTTTGGACAGTGCACCAAATCACTGATCCCCTGTGCAACCCCAGAGAAGTCTGGACAGATCTGCTGTAGGGTGTAAGGACTTTTGACTAAATGTAATTATCTCTTTGTGGCTACAAAAACAATCGCCTTCATAACAAGGCTTAAGTCTAAACAAAGAGCTGAGAGAAGGGAAGTGTCAATGGTGAGGCAATCACACTTTACATGAGAGAAGACAGGAAATGTAAAAAAACATTTAAATCAGAAGGTCTTGCAATGTTAATGGAAAACAGGAAAACAATGGAATTCTAGTTGTCTTGCTGTGCTTAGAATTTTTGGTCAAAAAGACAAATCATGGGATCTGAATTTGGGAAAGGAAACTTAAGAGTATTTATTTTTCATATAACCAAATGCTAAACGTTTCTACACATTAAATATTTCTAAGGCATGAAGTCATCCTTAAAAAAGTTTCCCAATACAGTATTAATGTAATAACAGATGTAATTTAATACCCCAAGTACTATGATAATACAACATTCTTCACATTCCTTGCTAAGTTGGAAGAGTAAGAAACAGAGGCAAAGCAACTTACCCATGCCATGCTCTAAGTCCAGTCCAGAAAGGAAAAGAAGATGCAGATCCTTATTCCAAGCTGCAAAGCTGAGAGATCAGGTTCTTCTTAAATCCCTCCATTCTTCATTAACATACATAAACAGTCTCACTCTATTCTTTCCCTTTTCCTGTTTCTCTGCATATTTGGGTTACAATTCTGCATATTTCACTGCTTCTTCATGGAAGGAATAAAGCACACATAAATACAGCCTTGGAATGTGTCATATAAAATGCTTTTCCAATGACTTTGTTCTCATTTCCTTTGCATTCGTGGCTGCTTTGCATGTTACACAGATTGATTTACAGGTCAAATGAAATGATAACTGTGAGCCTGCATTGCCAAGTCAGGATGGAATTACAGGAAGAAACAAAGCAACTTCTCACAGTAGCAATGAACATCCATTTATCAGCTCTTAGGTCTTGTTAAAAAAAGGGGACAGTTTATGAAATATTTGAAGGGAAAGAATACAAATGCATCATAAATAAAAACACTGCATTAAATTTTACTGAATAAAGGCAGATTTCTATAGAGACTCTAGGAGATTCTCAGTCTCCTCATACAGTACTACTACCAGTGCATTCAATATAGTTACCTAAACTCTAGATTATAATTTTTGTAAACAGAGGTAGGGAAGAAATAAGGTGTTTTCTGATGCTGGCAAATTTCTGGAATTGAATTTTCCCTTCTTTCTCTCTCTCTCTCTTTTATTTATTTAAACTAATCCATAACCAAACATCTTATATGTATCTGTTTGAGATTGTTTCACAGAGGACTGAAGTTCAGTGGAATGAAAAGTATCCAATATACATCTGACCAAGATGCATTAAAAAGATGCACAAGGGAGTTCCTGAACTGCCCATCCATACTAAGGTTTTATGACCATCTGCACCAGATAAATGTAGCACAGCAGCTGCACACTGTAAATTGTGGCAGTCCATGAGCTGTCCCACATGGAAGTTCCCCACTCCTGCTGTGAACACAGCCCTCTGATGGGGGGAGCACACAGACTCTGAGGCAGCAACTGCTTTAGCCATTTGTCTTTAATTCACTGCATGCAAATCAACATATTCAGTGAGTCACAGCAATGACACGACTTACAAACAACCTGGCAGAAAAATATGCAACTTGGGTCAATTATAAGACTCCTCTTTTATTATGTTGAATACATGAATTGCATTCCAGGACACACAAACCAGGAAGGCAAATGCCATCTACCTGACAGACCAACACTGGAGGCACTCACAGAGCTACTCAGGCGGTCCCAGCTGAACCATCTCCTTAAAAGCTCACTATGAGCAATTAATTCAGGTATCTACAAGCCCTGGGGCCAGAAACAGTGGCTTGATTTCAAAACTGTTCAGTGCTTTGCACATAAAAATGTCGTACCCTTTGACCTGATAATTTTCCTACAATGTTACCAGTCAGGTGGAATTGTTTGATCACCACAAGACATGATGCCTTCTCCAATAAATGGTACACAATTTACTAACCTGTAGAGCTGTGAGGATGCAGGTGTTACCGTTAGCATGGAGTTTGGAAACCCACTGCACAGCATCATGGCATGTTTCATCAGTTGCCTTGACAAGACACTCCTTCCAACTCTCTGTGTTTTCTGCAAATCTCAGCAGGTTAAACCTGAGGAGAAAGATGACCCACAACATTTAAAACCTTACCAATACAGTAAGTCACTTCAGATAAGCCAGTTCTGAAATAAAAAAACAAAAACCAAACAACTAAACACAAACACAAATCCAAACCCATTAGAAAAAAACAACAAACCCAGTCAAACCCCCCCACCCAAGAGCCCAGTGTTGGATTAAGTCTTCAGCTTTGGAGGAGTCAGAAAGCAGATCTCCCTCTGCATGAACAGAGAATCTGTGGGAATGCTGAGCCCAAAAGGGTGAACAGCACCAGCCTAAGGCACAGACTCAGACCTTAGAGAGCTCAGAACTGAGAGCTGGGTAAAAAGAACAGGAAAAGCAGTTATGTCACATGCACATTATACTCTTACAATAATTTCTTGGACTGTGTTTCAGCACTGTATTGCTTGTAATTAATAAGCAATCTGATTGCATAATAATAGTCAGTGCGGCTTTCCACTTTTACAAGTAATTCACCATACCTGACTTCATTTTTTCTCAGCTGTTCCCAGATAAGGGAAGTAAATTCCTTTGTGATATGTGGCAAATATGGGTCTGTGGAACCAGATGTATCAATCAAAACACAGACATTTGCTTCTAAAATGGTACCAAACAATCTTCGGCTTCCTGGGCCAGAAAATGAAAACTAATTAAGGGTCAAAGAGGTAAAGACAAAAAACCCAATCTCTCTGATTTCCAATGCCAGCATTGCATAAATAGCAGCTGACCTCAGATTTCTTAAAGCAAGGTGTTCTTGTACAAACTGAATTTTTCCAGGGGGTTGTGAAACATCTGCAGTTTCAACCAAAAGAACTGGGACTGTACACGGACCAACTGGAGCGAGTGTTGCGACGCTACATGCAGAAAATACAGTGGCTCCTCTCAGGTACTGCTGTGCAGCTGGTTTTCTTAAATACACACTAAATCTTGTCTGCTGCTTCTAATAGAATAAATCCAAACCTCAAACATTTGATTCATGGAAATAGAACTAAAACTTTTACAAATGCATAAAGTACCATCAGGAAGAATGTCACAGGAGATATTTTGAGAAGATTAGGACTTTGGAGAAGCATATTTGTTGGAAAAAACAGATAAATTTGCACAGAGAACCTCATATGCAAATATGTATCAAGATTTGCAAACACTGCTACACATCAATGATCTAATTTCAATAAATCAGTAGATTTGAAGACTCAGATTTAATTCAAAAGAAAATAAATTGCAGATGTCAGCAGAGACACAAAGAAAAAACACATGAAAATTAAAAAAAAAAAAAGGGGTGAGAAATGGATTGGACTTTGAGGAACCAACAGCAACTGGAATCAATGTCAATGTAAGAGTTTTTCATATACCAGGAGGAGCTGGAAGAGTCAGCACTTTAGATAACTTGACATTTGTGTTGTAATTTTTGTTCATTATCAGATCATAAATAAATCAAGTGGTACAGCATATTAATTACAGAGGGATCTAACAGTAATAGTGGACATGTATATACTGAACTATAACACAATAAATCTCTGAATTGCTGAGCCCTTTGGTTTCAAGAGTGGACAAAGCTGGGGTCTACTTTCCACCACACACATCAGAAGTTTCCTGGTACAGGACAATGATCATATGACCTGGAAATCATTATACAAAACAGCCCCAATATTTCTTATCAGTCTGATTAAAGATTACAAATTCAGAGATTAAAATCTCTAAGCACTGTCTTTTAAGCAAAACCCCAAAGGAACTGAAGGCAAAAAGCCCCTAATCCATCCAGACCTGGTGGAATTTCTGCTTTGGCACTAGGAGGACGCCATGCTGGGACTCTTACAGGAGTATTCCTCCATGCCCCATGGCTGTCTTTACCATCCTATAAGCACATAAAATAAGAAAAAAAAATGCAACAAGTGGATCATAACTGCATTATTGAAGACTGGAACTATCCTTCATTATTCTCTGATTCCTGCTTTACTCTGCCTTTTCTCACAAGTCACAAGACTGCCATGACAACATGTTAATTTGTAGTTTCTTGCTGGGCAAAGTAACTCTAATTGCTCTGTTGTAATTATCTTGCCAATATCATCTGCTGCCATAAAACTGAACACTAACATCTACAGGCAGAGGAGTTTGGATCACTTTTTCCCCTTGAAGGAGCAGTCTAGTAGGGTAATGGCTTTGCTTTATAGAATACAGTATATAGTATCTTCCTCAGCACTTTATTGAATGTGGGAAATCTAGTGTTGACCCCAGTAATTCCTCCTTTAGGTGTGTGGCTCATCCCTGCAGGGGGTGGGCACTCTGCTAAACACCAGCACTTGTGTAACCTACTGTAGGGTAAGGCTTTTGCTGTGACACTGAGCCTATCAGGCACTGACATCTAATTTAACATACAGCTCTACTATAAATATCCCCAAACATGTACAGACAACCCTGTACCAGTTTTCTACAAGTTTAATCCCTGCAAAACTATGTTATGTAGTAATCTGTGAGTAATGACTTCTTTCCTGCATCTGTGAAGAGGTGTTAAGAATATGCTCCTTTTGATAAATGGCCTGGAAGGCCTATGTGAGCTCACCTACAAGGTCTTTGCAACATTCCCACACCTACCTTTCCATTCCCTGCTTTCCCACACCTACAATGCCATTCCCATTTCAAAGGGAGAACTGCAAATTCCAGGTGAAAGGTTAAGTGCATCCTTTGCAATAGAAATCTCTGTCTCTAATCAACATCCACCACATTAACAATTTCAAACCATTTCAAACCTTTCTAGCCAGGCTTGGAGCTGTAGGTTTAGGAGATGGCAGCTTCTGTGACCCTCTTTTCTCTTTCCTTGTAGGCACATTTGAGTCTCCCTCTGGTGTAAATGGAGTAACAGACTGATTTACTGAACGGTGCTTTAAGGATTCCACCAGGAATGCACACTGAAATGCAAGTTCACATTGTTTAGTAATTCATATATGTGAGATTTAAGTAAATGACATTTCAAAGACAGATGTTTTGCATTTATTACTTTATTAATAAATAAAATTCATATCAGAGGTATTAATCTCATAATGCTGAACACCTCTAACTGAATAGAAACTCCTTTGCACTGTGCTTGCTCAAACACAGTGGATGGAAATTCTTCCTGCTCCGAGCAAACATTCCAAAAGAAAAAGACACACCAAGGCTAGAACAAATTGGAAGATGATGAATTAAGTATATGCAACTTATAAAAAACATTTCAAGATGTCATTGAATATCCACTGACTGTTCTTTAAGAAACCCCAAACCTTTGTGACTCTGACTTGCACCCAACAAGGTGCTCAGCCCTCTGCACATGTATCTTCCTGTGTATCTCTTTCTAATCACACTTTTATAAGAAACAATCACTGCAGTGCCAGGCTCACTACACTGCCTCAGTTATCTAGTTAAATATCTTTGTGAAAAAGATATGTGCATGTATATGAAAAGATACAATCTAATTCTACACCCTTAGTACACTTCAGAAAATTGCTATAGAATTGAACAAAGGCATTGTGCCAATAACAACCCTCCCTCCACTGTGACTTTTAAGATCATACTATTACAGGTTTGTGACATAACACAAATTTGAGATATATTTGTTTATATACATATTATTAAAAGGAACAATTAATTCTATCTGAGAAGAATTCATCATAGGATTAGCAAAAAAAAAAGAGAACCACTTCAGCCCTAAACTCCTTGTATTTGATAGGGAATCGAGGCCACTCCAACACCAGTCACTGCTATGCTATTGAAAATTGCCTTGTAGTCCGTATTTACTCTGTGGTGACTATTCTCATGCTCCACAACATTCCTGCCCTTACAAGGATTTTCATTTTGTTCAGTCTCCTGCATTGTCAGCTGAACACTGTTGAATTTTTTTAGGAAGAAACACATAATTTAAAAATTACATATAACTCATACCTTTTGGGAGTAGTTTTTTGCTTTTTCCATTTCAGACACAATACTAGTAATATCATCACTTTCAAAAATACCTGATAATCAAATAGATGCTAATTAGGAGATTTTAAGGTGAACAAAATATGCATTTACTTTTAGAATATGCCAAATATCAATGAAAAGTATCAAAAAGGCTTTGTTTCCTGCAAGCTTGACAACCTGGACCTACCATATTAGTAACTAAATTTTAATGTTCATCTTTAGAAAATCTAACAGAAAATGGTGAATTCAAATAGAAAAAACCAAATTCCTGCATTAAGGCTGCATTATAATACTCTGCAATGCAATTGAAAGTCTCAATATAACTATGACTTGTGTTTATATCTCAGTGCTGATATAGAATTAGCATATCCTAAAAACAGCAAACTACTTGATTTGGGAGTAAAAAAGCATTAAATATTACTTCATTAATGAAAAAGGAGTATGTACTGAGTTGCCTTTTCACACACCTGCTTCTCCAAACCAGTGAAATCTCCCACTGGCTGCCTGTACTATTTCCTTAAAGGCCCTGGCAGTTTCTGTGGGGTTGGCATAGCGGGCTGGAATGACCCCAGTGGAGCCAATATCATTCATTACACTGAACAGACAGACATGAGGCTGTAAATCAAAACCTCTGCACACCTCAGCCACATAGGCACTGAGTGTGTTCTGTAAGGCAGAAAAAAACCCATTAGTAGTGACCTTCTACCTCAGACAAGCTTCTGGCTACTCCACTGGCTCCTGAATTGCTGTACAAATCCTCCCAGTGTGAGCAACCAGCACAGGAACACATCCTGAGTAGCCAAAGGCATCCTTAATTAATGCATGAACACAGCAACTGTCACTATTGAGATGGGATAGCTATGGGAATCTCAGACAGAGACCAGGGAATTTAAGTTAGCCACACACTGAAGCAAAGAAGTAGGGAAGAAATCATCCATTTGGCCTTCTTTAATGCATCCTTTGTTTTCTTATTAACCATGTGGGCTTTTAATGATTTCTTAGGTTTGCCCAGAATTTCCAGAGGATTGGTAACAAAAGCAAGAGAGACCTTAGTGTACACTCATGGTCAGGAACTCTGGGCTGTGCAGGTGCATGCACTGAGGACATGTATCCAAGCAAGGGATTACTTTGATTAAAAATAGGAGCTCTCTGCACAGTGTACTATGGAGTTCCACTGGAAAATTAGCTTTGTCTTTGTTCTCATGAGTTGTAAGGCAATGATATCATACAAAAAAAAAATCTGTTGTTCAAACTCAGAAACTTGCAGTGAAATGATGGCCAGAGCTGGAATGGGAAAAGAATCCTAAAAGCAAGTTTTGAATTTTCTATGATTCACACACTATTAATAATTGCTACCTCCAACACATGAATAGCAATTGCAGAAATGAAAGTTTGAGATCCTGACATATGGGCTGCCTTAGAGATGTAAAGGAGGAGTATTCTGCCAATGAACTGTGATGACTAGCCAGAAGGAAAAGAAAAAAAGACAGGGAAAAAAGAGAGAAAAGCAAAGTTGAGATCAGTTCTGATAGAAACTTACAGAAGAGTTGCAAAACCTGTGGTGATACTTACTGTTTCCTGATCAGGTATTCCAGTAGTCAGCAGGTAAAGTCCTTGTGATTTGTGTTTGTCTTTGAAGTCGACTTCTACAGCTCTCCTGAGAGCACTCATGAAATTTCTAGTGCCCTTGCACTGCAAGCTCAACACCCACCTAAAAAAAGATGTTTACAGTTCAAAGAATGAAGAAACAAAAGCTTTTGCTTCTGCTTAAAGCAATAAAGGGAACTAACAATCTTAAATAACACTGTAAGAATCTAAAACTTTTGAGAATGACAGAGGGCAAAACCAGATTATGTAATGGCCCAAATTCTCTGTTCCAGTTTCAGTACTGCCACCATAGAAAACTAGTTTTTAAGGTAAGATACAGAGCATAAAGAGGAAATAACTCTCTCTTAAGTTTATATGGAAAAATGTTAGTATAGTAGAACTTAGAGAAATAAAAATTAAACCAGAAGTACAATGAAAACACTGAAGGTGTGACTCCACAAACAGAAACCTGGCATTTATCTGCAAAGTAAGTGAAGAAAAAGCACAGTTTAGCTTTCACATCTCAGCTGTATTTGAATCAGTTTTTAATTCTTCAGGTAACCTGTGCATTTCTTACACAGACAGTTCTGTATGTGTGTACATATATATTGTGCATATGTATGAAATACAAAGTCACAAAGACATATCTCAGCCTGGTTTCATTTACTTAATCAGACATTTTAAGCTTTCCATCAGCATAAGTAAGATCACAGAGAGGAGACCATCTTGGAATGCTTAATGCTGCTTTACAGCAAAATCTAGTTTATCATATAATCTTTACAGAGACATGGACCCTTCCAGTGACATCCCTAATGATGCTGAAGGATTTTTATTGATGTAAAATTAGAGCTAGAAGACTCTCAGTAGATTTTTGTGATAATTGATCTGCAAAGGAAAAATGTAGCTTTGTATCAGAAAATAAAAGATTTATAATAGTAAAAAAGGGAATAAAGGAATTTAATGGTATGAACTAAAAACATATAACCTGGATCTTAAATTTTCTATTTATTTTTGTATCAAATTCTTGTACCAATTCTGTATCCAAATTAAAGCTGGTTGTTAAGAGAGATGATGAATTTACCAGCTTCCCACAACAAGAACCAGGGAATTTAGTTCTTTCATTGTAAGGACATGCTTTAAGGCTTTCAGCAAATTGCAGCCTCGACCAGGCTGCAGCTCTTGTATCCACTGTCTTGCTTCATGTAGCCTGGGAGGGGGGGAAAAGAAAAGAATATGTCAAGGTGCTTACTGAGAAGATCATGAAGATTACTACAAACCACAGAAGCTGCTGATATTTTATACATGAACAACCAGCTTGAAACTGCTGACCACTTGTTGAATTCATTGCTTCTTCTCCCCTCTTAAAATCTCTGCAGGCACAAGTTGAAAAACACTATTACCTACAAGATACTGTTCTAATTAAATGGAGACCTTGTTTGAAACACCTTTATTTTTCAGAGAAATGAACTTACACATGAACATTGATGTTTTCTGGACTCTCCCACAGCGGTGAAATTTCTGTACTGAATGAGAGGCAGTACAATTGATTCTTGTAACAAAGCTGTTCATCTATTAAGCACTAATAAATAAAAATCGTTAATGCATTTACTATCCAGTAGTAGATTTATTATGTAAAAGGCTAAAAATAGTAATTTCCTAAAAATAGCTGACAGCAATATTTCAGGTACCACTGAGAAAAGCTTTCAAGGAAGACTCATACATATTCAAATATTTGGTAAGGAGTACAGAGACAAAACCTGCAAAGCTATGATATTCCAACCAATTTGTTAATGGAGCAGAAGCCAAGCAGTATTTGTTGTACTGGTATCAGTTTTTCCTCCAAAGTTGATGAGCACATGAAAGAACATGATCTAAAATGCACCTATTCATCAACCAACCAATTACTAAAAATGCTTTGTACATATTCATGCAAAGGGCTAAACATTAATTTAAATATTAAGGCTGAGTTTTCTCGAAGGAATTTTATTTGAAACACACAAATGAAAGATGCAGATAATATAAATTGATGTTAAATAATTTCTGAATGTGGGAAATTAAATTGTACCAAGTGTCAAATTTAGATAGTAAACCAGCTACATTATATCTTCCTTCCTTACTACAAAAGTTTTCCAAAAATAAAGAGCACAAGAAAGAACAATTTTCTTCTGAGAATTCAGAAAATTATTAATTCACCAAGGTTCTGACCAAGATTGTGAAATGTCTTGTGACAAAACATAAAGGCATAAGGAAACTATATTTACAATAAACAACTCTGTGTACAACTTGGCTCTACCTCTTACAGCTGTTTCTGTTAGACAAGTTTATCCCATAGAGAACGTTGAGAGAATTGAGAAACATTAATAATACTTTAATAAAAATAATATTAGAATTGCCAGAATTTGCTTTATTTTGACTTACCAAAAGGTCCTTCTGAAAATCCAGTAGTCTAGGTCTGTAACTCAGGTGAGACACATCAACCAAAGTCCAACTTTGGTTCCTTTTATAACACCAAACACCTTACAAGAGAAAAGTCATTGTAAATACTAGCTCATCTAAATTTTAATGATTTTACTGTTTATTCTGTACAATTTTTAAATTATTGGATATTTATTTTCATTTTAAACTTTTTAGTATAAAGATGACACACTGACAAAGTCAAGGAGGGGAAAAAAAGAGGGAAAAGAGAAAAAAAAAAGGAAAGAAATATAAGAGAAGCCTACTGAGTCCCAGTTAATGGTCACCAGTGAAATATATGACCTCCTTCCCAAGACAACCTATTCATTAGTTGAGAGGATAAATAAAACATAACTTGGTCTATAGCATCTCCTTCAGGCCACATTTAGCACCGTTGTGGAGATCAGACCAGAATGCTGCTTCTTTCTCCCTGCCCTTTGACAGGGAGTTATATCCTGGGCTTTAGCACTGCTGGGCACAGTAAGTGCAAAACCAGCTGGGCAAGACAGGGCACAATAGACTACAAGACAGCTCCACTCCAGTCAGAGTTAAGCTCAGCATCATCTGCTCTCATTTAAACTGTGTTGGGAAGTCATGATCATTAAGACTGCTAAAAGAAAGAAAAATACTACATCTGGAAAGAAAACTGCATGCCAGTGTAAGATAAAAAAAACCCCCAATTCACTATCAAGATCACTGCATATGATGTGGAACAGTAAATAATGAAAATGCATAAGCTTTCTGGAAGTCACTTTTCACTAGGATTCAAAAGTTAATTTATTCTTTAATACCATATACAGTTCCATTCTAAAAATGTACTGCAAAGTCAAAGTTACCTTTCTGCTGTCCTGCAAGAGCCACTGAATTCTCTGCTGATAAAGTTCAATCACTCTGACAAAAGGCATAGCACACGTTTAGCTAAGGCATTCTCTCACATTGTGCTTCAATGTAACAATTAACCATCGGTCTTCATCACATCCTTTTTCTCACAGATGCAAAATCTGTGAGAAACAGGTATTTAAAAACACTGTTTTCAGTGCTCTTATACAACTGGTTGGTTGCAGGGCTAACTATTTAAATACTCCCTTTCCCTAAAGCTGTATGAGCAATCCAATAAGTAGGTGTCTGAAAAACTGGATCACTGAAATGTTTTCTAATCAGTTGCTGGTTTATTCTGCTTAGAGATAGGAGAGGGATATTCACCACGTGTGTATGTGAACAACAGAAGCTCAGGCACTACTGAGTTTAGTTCATCACACACAGGTTAGTGTCAGGAGATGTATTTAATACAAACTACATAATTGTTTGAGATACTCATAATGTTGTGACTGAAAGGCAGCACACTCCCTGAGGTGCCAGACTGCAGCACAGCCTTCAACAATCTAATGTCAAAATAAGTATAACCTGAGGTAAACCAAAGTGCTTGCTGTCCTCTCAGCATGTTTTACTTTAACCAACTTCTTTTTAAAACCATGCACGTGGTTTTTACAACTTGGCAAACAGAAAGTTTAAACCAGTATTCGAAAGGGGAACAACCTTTTTGCTTTTTCAAAACAGAAAAGCTGCTTCTTTCTTATGAAAGCCTGACACAGAGAGTTATGCTGAAGTGGCGGCACTCCCAGGAATTGTGAAGACCAGCAAAAATATTGTGACTACTCTACAGCTTATTGAACCTATTAATTAAATGATTTCCTCAATTTAAGTGTCCTTGATTTTTATAAATTTCAAATTCACTTAAGAAGCTTTTAACTTCCAAATGCCATGACTAGATCCATGACTTGAAATTAATCCAGTAAAAATAACCCACAGATACAGTGTTACCTGTGAAAACCTGACCATTCATTAGCTCCCTTTCTAAAATGAGCTGCTTCACATGAACACCTGGTTAACAGGAATCTTCATTAAAAAATGCCCACCCTTCAGCTGTAGTGACATACAGTTACCACCTACCCTAGATCTCAGCAGAAAGGATTTAATGCTGAGACACTCTGAAGTTCCCAAAGATAACAACTTGAAATTTAAGGCAGTACTTGGGAATGGGGATACAGAATCAGTTACACATCAAAATCATAAAAAAGATGGATACTTACTCAGAAAGCCTGGACTCAAAAGCAGCAACAGTCTCCTCTGTAAACTCCACCCCCTCAACACCATTTCCTGAATTCCTAGAACACTATGCATAATTGACATCAGAGATGCACACAGATTAGGACTGACTACAGAAAGGGCAGCATTGTACTTAAAAATAATATTGTGTTGATTTACCAGATACTCTAATGTTAATTGCAGGGATTCTAAACTGTAGTTTCTTATCCATTCTTCTGTGGTTTGCACCATCTGAGACTGTACTTTCTTCATTTGTCCTCTCTGTAGATCAAATAAGAAAAAAATGACATGCAACATGAGAAATTAAATGTGTTGTTCAAATGTGACAAAAACATACACCCTAAGGATAGCTGCTGGTAGGCAGTGCATGTGCAAGAACAACATAATTTTAGGTACTGGAATACTCTGTTGGATGCGGGAAGCAAAGGAAAAGAAGCTTTCAGAATTGTGAGGAAGGAGAAGGAGAGCTTAGTTTGGAGGAGACAGGAAGACAAGCAATAGGAGAGTTCAGTAAAAGATAAGTAAAAGTGAAAAGATAAAAAGCGGAAAAGTTTAAAGCCTCAGGAATAAACACTATGAAAAGGTATTAATATTGCCAGCAACTTAAATGATAGTTTATATTGTATGTGGGACAACGGCAAGCTAAAACACAAAGAGAAGTTACAATTATCCATTTATAGAAAACGCTTTTAGGAACTATTCTGCAGGAGCTGCTCGTTAAGGGGTTTTATGCAGTTAATTATATGTGTGCACAGCTGCCGGGAGAGCAGCTACACAGCCAGAAAAGGAGATTAAACCACAGCAAAACGGCAGCTGGGCTGGGAACGGGGGGCACCGCTGCCCCTCGGCTTCAGGCGCTAAGAACTGACCAAAAACCATCATAAAACCCCGGTTTTCGCTTCGCTGGGCCCCGCTGCCCACAGCGGAGTCAGCGCCGGCCCGGCCCCACAGACCCTCCCCACCCTCAGGGGACTGACCCCTCGGCTCCCCGCACCGTGAGACTCCCCTCACAGAGGGAAGGGCTGCCCGTCCTCCCTCCCCGCCCAGGCAGTGACAGGGGCCCCTCAGCACCTCCCGGCCCGGGCCCTGAGGGCACACCTGAGGGGGACACCTGCAGGGACACCTGCAGGCATACCTGAGGGGGACACCTGAGGGGCACACCTGAGGGCACACCATCAAGCAGAGCAGGGCCGGTTCCAGTTCAGCGCAGCCGGGGCCAGTCGCT
>VXBX01009614.1:16803-46989 GCA_013400415.1 Scytalopus superciliaris | reverse complement strand
ACAAGTGAAGAAAATTATGTTCATTTTATACAGTTTGTATTAACATTTGTTCGGAAACAATTAATTGAAAAAAATGCACTAACCGATTAGAAAACAACCCTCAGTAAAGGCCGGGGCGCAGGCGGCGGGCCCGGCCTCGAGCGGGAGCGACGCGCGCCCAGGCAGGACAGCCGGCCTGCAGACTCCATTTCCTTCATTGTGTTCATCCTTCACAAAGGTTTGAAAGGACAGCTTTCACCTTCCCGTGTGTGTGTGTGTGTGTGTGTGTGTGTGTGTGTCGGGGCGAACAGGAACCTACGGTTGTGTTCTGGAGTGGTCCCAGAGCGGCTCAGGAACAGAGGGAGGGCGGGAGGGCGCGGGCCTGGCGGTGCCACCGCGGCGCGGTGCGGGTCAGCACCCGCGGCCTCGGGACACTGCTGCCCTACAGCAACATCACCCAGGGAAACCCACAGTAAACGGTTAGACCGGTGTGCTCGGGGAAGCACACCCCACCCAGCTCCGAGACAAACAGCTTCCAGGTGGTTGTTATTTCAGCTGAGCTCAGCGGTAAGATTTGGACAGACGAACTAACTAGTTTTCCTCCTGAAAGTATTTCAAGTTTCCAATCGTATGTGTTGTTAGCCAAATCAATGACGAGTGGACGCAAATGGCATTAGGATGGCACGTCAAACCTCGGGGGGAACGTTGAAGCAAACGACTAAATGAGATTCCCTAGTGACGTATGAAATGAGCTGTCCTTCAAAAAATTAAAAATAATGGCCGGCAGACTCAGAAAAGTTTATGTAAACACTCAACACAAATATGGGATTACCTTTGGAGAAGATTCATATGGAAACATTTGCTTTTCATGAACTGAAAAAGCCTACAGATGTTCAGGCATGTTCAATACGAACCTCCTGTAGTTTAGAACAAAACCTTGTGCAAATAAAACCTATAAATAGTCTTCAGCAGATTTTACAGTGATGCTCTTAGGTATGAAAAGAATGCACACAACTTTAAAACAAAAGTAACAGACATAAGTTTGACAAATGATTGCACCATAAAACAGTGTTTTATATACAGTTTACAAGATATGATTTTCTGCTATAAATTAATACTGTACTATATAGTACTTAGTGACCTTATTAAAAGCAACTGTTGACAGCTGTCTCTTCAATTACTGGGTCGGGCTTCTTTTAAATGCAGATGGCTGCATCTATTTCTGGACTCAAAATGCTCAAATATTTAATAGATCTATTTGTTAAATCTCTGTTATCATTTAATAATTCATAGCAATAGCATTGGCAGATCAGATAAATTTCCAGTCAGCCAACCACAGCCTGGGTATGCTCCAAGATAAGTGTTTGTATTTTTCTATTAAATGATGATCCATTTAATCAAAGCCTAAATCCACATGATGTTACTATAACTGAAATGTAAGCTGGGGGGAGCAGGGAAGGGGAAGAAATCTTAGCAGCTGAGAAACTCTCCCCACCCCCCACCTGTGTTCCAGTTACAAAAATCTAGAACTATTTACAAGTGTGACATTTCTGGAAAAAAAAAACAAACAAAACCAAAAAAAAAACAAAAAACCAAAAACCCCAAAAAAAAAAAAAAAAAACGAACAAAAAACAAAAACAAAACCAAAAACCCAGCCTTGTTTTTAAACATAATTTATACTCTTTTAGTGAATACTTTAGCTTAGGACACAGTAGTGATAACATCAAAATTTTGACACACATCCAGCAGCTGTACCCTGCCTTTTATCTCCACCAACATCATTAGGGACCTCAGACTTAAATTAGGAATCAAATCTTATTTAAAGCACTACTTCAAAGTAGGTGCCTGGCTGTATTTACAGATTAGTATACTTTAGAAAAATTTAGTTATCCATAAACACTCCATTCTACCTGTGAATGAGCTGACTGGAAAAAAAAAAAGTTTGCTTATAAACCATTCCAGTGACAAGTTTGTTCAAAAATGTCAAAAGAAAAAAATACTTAAACCAGCAAATAATCTTTTTGTTTCAAAATACCTTGGGAGGGGGAGAGGGAAGAGGTGAGAAGGACAAGGACCCATTAAGGTCTGAATGGCACACAGTTTAAAATAATTGTGCAAATTGTGTTATTTTCAAACACTTCAGCTTATCTGATAAATGATTCATTTGGGAACTGCTGATTATATTTTCACAACCACCCCATGTCTCAAATACACTTTCTCTAATGATTTAGGAAAGTGTCTATTCAGAATTGCAGTTCCTCTGGTAAACTCAATGGAACAGCACTCCAAACAGACTATTTTGTTTGTGTGTATTCCTAATGAACCTCAAGTAAACCATGTATTAACCAGAAAACAATACTGATAGTGCAGCAGCTTCCCTGGAACACCAAACTACTTTCTGCAAGGTCAGACTGAGTAGTGAATTAAGACGTCTATGGATTCAATGGTTTATCCTTGTGTTGAAAAATAAAACTACTTTTAGTGAGGAATATTTTACTCCAAATTTGGGTGGCCATTAAATCCACATTTAAAGTAACAGCTTTAGTAAACAAGGCATTTATTTTTTAACAGTAATATTGCTCATATTTTTGGCAAAGATGAATTAATACTCAAGTGAAAGTAAGTTCATCCATCTTTGCAGTGGAATAGTGTTTGCATTACTTTAAACATTGCATTTTACATGTGCTAGAGAAATGCTTACCTATGGTAAAATGCTGTGCTTGAACATGTATGAATGCTAATGTAACAATGCAGTAGAAAAAGAGATTTTCTGTACAACAGTTGCTAATAATTTAAATAGTGTCAGTTTCCCAAAATTAGGATTTTAACTTTAAGGTATGACATGATCTCACCTTCTACCCTCATATACAAATAAATTACCATAAAAAGAATTTTAGCTTAACTTAAAATTGCACCTAGAAAGGCATGGGATCGTTTGTACCTATTACAAAAAACTGTTAAAATCAAGGGCTGCTACAAAGAATGAGGTAAACTGAAGACTCTCAGCTATGTGGCCTTCAGAGAAATGGCTTTTTTCTATTGAGTTCTAGTTTTGCACACCACAGTGTTTTGCTAGCAAAGCGTTCTGAGTTCTTTTCCAGAAACCATTTGTGTGTATATACATATATATACATATGTGTATAGACACACACACACACATACACACACACTGGATACTGCATCAGCAAAATATATATATATTTATATATATATTTATATAAATATAAGGAAGAAATCCCCCTTTAAACCGTTCCTTAGTGTTTCCTAGAGCTTATGGGGGAGGAGGGGATGTATGTCTTCTTGCTGTTACATACATTTAGAGAACATGGTTTGATCTATTGGCTTCTTGGTGCAGTAATGCAAGATTGATCCACGTTGGTGCCAAAGGCTTTGCTCATCAGAAGGAAGATGTAAAACACTAATCTCCTACACAGCGAGGCCAGCCTCACTTGAATTCCTCTGCAACCCTCTGGTCTACCACAAAGTTCATAAATACTTCGACTTCCAAATCGTTAGACGTTAAAAACAGGAACAGTCCAGTAACACGGGGCATTTCTGCTTCTCAGTGTAAAGCATTCTTCACTAGTTCCTATCACAGTGCGGACCTGACTGCATTAAAGAATGCTCAGGAGATTAGTCAGCGTTGTCTGTATTTGGTTATGGGAAAGGCTCTCCTTTTTTTCATCCAAAGTGCATAGTGAGAACAAGTCAAAGCATTCCTCTTTTCAGTCAGTGTTTGATAGTCTGATTTAGGCATCCTCCTGAGAATGCAATTCTGATGTCTTGCTCTTTTCCAAAATAAAGTCCTGCAGTTCAGACATTCATCAGCCAGGTAAACAAACTTTGCCAGCAAATAGAAGTCCCACTATTGTAAAGAAAATTGATAAGACAAACAGTACGTATGAAGACCCAACCACTGTGTTATTGGGTAATTTATATGGTTGACCTCCAACTTCATTGATGTAAAATCCTATTGGAAATATTAGGGCTGCCATGCAGAATAGAATCACTGCAAAGAAAAAAGAAAAAGACAGTCACTGCTGTGTTAAAGTGCAAATATTTACCCATTCATAGAGCACCCAGAAAAGCAAGCAAACTATTCTGAGCAAACTAAAGACCTGAGATATGCCAGTACCTAACTTGTTTGAAATGAGTAGGCTTTATCTTGCTTTTAAAGCTTCCCTTATCTACCCACAAGAAAGACTAAAAGACCCCAATTTTGACAGTAATTTCAGGCCTGCTCACCAGATCATGAACTGTCTTTACAGAATAAAAATTGATAGAGGTACTTCTACCACCATTTCCAAGTTTAGTCACAGACTTCTTTACTTCTCCAGTTATTTTACAGCTATTTTTGCTCAGTCAAGATAAAGTAAGACTTGAAATTGAAAAAACTCTTTTTCAATTATCAGTTGTCTTTTTTCCAACTGTAGTTGCCCTGTCCCATTCTTCCACATACATTCCTTTTCTGCAAAAGCCTTGTTAAAAATGGAAAACACTCAGCTTGCCATTAGTTTCTTTTAGGCTAAAATATATCAGTTTCCTAAAGTTATGTGAACACTTCCTTAGGTAACGAAATATCCTTTGAATTTCCCTCTGAAATACAAAGTTTTCTGACTGAGTTTAATCTAAGCTTCTTAGTGGAAAACTTCAGATTCACACTCCACAAACAGAGTGACCGAGCAATGAGGCTTTTCATTTCACCTCGAAGTTACACTTATGCACACGGGTCATGCTCACAACTGACTGTGGAAGTACAAAAAATCCAGAACTCCTGTTAAAGAATTTACATTATAGATTTCACAGGCTTTCAAGTATCAGTAGTGGCCAACATTTCAGTACTCTGATCAAATTCAGGAGAGAACATCCAGCATTGGAATCTTTCCCAGATGACAATGTCAGTGTTCCTGTAACAGGCCTTTGGATATTAACCCCGTTTAGTTTGAACATAGCAATATGCTGGGCTTTACTGTCTCACCCTTCCAAATATGGCTCTTCTGAGAGGCAAGACATTCTTCACAATAAAAAGGATTAGCTTTTGAATTGGTTTGATTGCGTATGCAAGAATATACAGTTGGGTTTTGGATCAGTATTAGAATAACACAGAATTTTATCCACTCCTACCGGTTCAGCCAAATATTAGTGCTTTACTTTTATTTCACTTCTATATATTTCAACCTTCTTTCAAACATCATTTATTGTGAGTGGAACAGGGCACCCCAAGGCCTACTGTTCAACAAAATGTAATTAGATCTGGGGGGAGAGAGGGGCTGAACCTGCCCTGTTCTCCCACCAACCCCATAAATCCACATACCTACATGTCCTAACATGACGCGCAGCTCACACTGAAGCTTCTCCTACTCTTCAAACTCTACCTATAACCCAGACATGCAAAACAGAAAATTCAAGCCAAGTTACAGTGCTCCTGCCTGAACAAAGAACATCACATGCTGATTTTTTTCAGGTTTCTCTCAGTTAATACAGGCTGCTGCTTTTAGTTTGTTAGTAAGGGACACAGGTGCTGTCCTTGTCTCCCCTTTCACTTCTCCACCACTCCAAGACAGAACCAACTCTGGGCATGTTGTTTCCTACCTGAGCTTCCTCACAAGTCAAACAAGCAACAGGAAAACCCACTGGCAATGGTAACAGCCATCACCATCACTGGCTCCTGTGCAAGTCAGCAGCGCTGCAGCTGCTTTTGCTTCCAAAGGTAAAATACACTCAGGAGCTGGCCTGCCTCCTTTGGCCTCACCAGGACACTTTCTGGTCTTTACAAATGAGCAAACGATGGGCTGGAGCAGCCTCAATATTTTTTAACAAACTTCACTACTGTTCTTCCAGACTAAATACACATGGTCCAGTTTATCCAGCTACAGTGTTACATGTCCACAATAAAAGCATTTTTTAATGGACTTCATGTTTATCTGAGACTAATAGTTTACCACATATTCTATATCTTAGTGCTGATGATTTTCACAGCACAGGTCTCAGCTCTGAGGAAAAACACTCATATTCCAGAAGGCACTAGATGTGGGCATGAGTCTGAATTGAAAGTGTCCAAGTAGGACTTGAGCACACAAACAAAAAAAGGGCAGTTTCATAAACCATGATCAGAACATCAGCTGCTCCTTGATTTCCAAAACACATAAAGCAGCTTTCACAACACCTCGAGCCACCAGCACCAGGATCAGCCTTTCCTTAGGCTGACAGTACTGAGCAGGAACAAAACCAGATGTTCCACTGGAGGGGGCTCGTGTCTCACTCACAACGAGCTCGAACCGGCGGGTTATTCCTCGGGGGGAAGAGAAAGCACCAAGAGAAAACATCTGGCAACTGCACAGTCACCGCATTGCTGCTCAGTGCCACCTCCTTAGGCCACCTCTTAAAACAGAACCAAAGGCCCAGCAAGCAGGTGTTAAACACCAACCTGGAAGGTTTTCATCTACATTGCTGGTCCATGTAATTCCACACTACGCAACCTAATCCTTACAGAATGTTTCCCTTTTTTCAATTGTATCTTAACAAACAGCTGGTCCATCTGAGGAAAGCACGGGTATGTGTTTCTTGTGCAAGCACAGAAGAGCTCTGTACCTGAGAGGTCCAGAAAAAAATGGCTGATGTGTGATTAGTAACACAACATACAATTAGTAACAGTTTCAACAATATCCTCAGGATAAGGCATATTATAACTCAGCACGTTTCCCATTACATCCAGTTTATCCATGACAAGTGTTCCAGTTAGTTACAAAACTTGTCTGATATTTTAGCGGTAACACACAAGAAACAGATTTTGGATTCTGAAGACAACCCTCACTTTCAAGATTAAACCTCCTTTTTTACATTCAAGAACTACACTGCTGGAAAAGTTCTGATGGCCTAATGGATATGGCTGAAGAATAGATCTTTATCCTTTTCTACTCAACCAGTGTCACTGAGGTGTGTTGTACCTACACACACCAGTGCTCCCAGGCCTCTCAATCTCTGTGTGTGCCAAGTGAAGCGTGCCCAGGGTCTCCTTGTGCTGCTGCCTGAGGACAGAAAGGGGCAGGTACCTCGACTCTCCCTCACTTCACAGCATTAGTAAAACCAAATTCTGCAGGGTGCAGAATGCTGATGTGCATGTGCATTTCAAACAGCTCCTACAGAGGAAACCAGCCATCTTTTCTGCTGGGAGGGTGTACAAGCAATTTTCTTAGCATGGACTGAATTTTGAGTCTACTGAAATAGCAAATAAAAAATGGATTCATCAAAGTCTCTGGCAGATTAGGAAGCCTGGCAAAGGAATTGAGGCAAAGTTTTGAGAAGTCATTAAGAAAGGACTTCATGATAAATTTATTTCAAAAAAAAGAAACTAAAAAGAAAATCCAATATATGAAGTGCTCATTTAACTTGGTGCATATTCTTTTAGCAGGAGATTTTTAAGGCAGAGAATAGGAATTTCTTATACAAGCTGTAGCCCAAATGTAGCTCTCCATATCTGATTGTATCAACTCAGTGAATTTCCAGCAACCCATAAAGAACTTCCTCCTCAAAGAGTACTTGCTTTTGATTTCAAGTTCTTGTTTGTGTAGGAACATTTGCAGAAAAGACATTTAATGACTACACTTAACGACTACAATTTCTGCTAACAAAAACAATTAGGTAATAAAACACAATTTCTAGTTTGCATCTGAATGGTGGCTGTCAAAAAAACTCAACTAGTTCTTGTAATTCTTTAGCTTGAAATTGTTTTGAGCATCAAACGACAACTTCAAAAAATCCAGTCTTAAAGAAATGGTCTGATCTTTTGAGGGCTCACTGTAGTATCTGCTCACCTCTTTAGAGACACAACTTAGACAGCAGCACCTGGTACAAATCTTTAATAACTCAAGAAGCACTTTGTTCACTGGGGAGCACCAGTGACAGACATTCACAGGATAGATACTGTTAGTTAAGGATGTGATTATCCTGCCCTATTTCTCCCTGCGTTCCAAAAAGCAAGTCCATTATGCTCATGAACTTTTAAATCCTCGGGAAAAGAAAATAACAGACTGTCTGGTAACTGCTGGAAAAAAAGCAGAAATGTAATTTTTCTGTCTCACATCTCCCTTGATACATCTCAGAGAAGCACCTCATTCAGTGGTAGCAGACACAGAATTAATTCCCTTTCTAGTTGTAGCAGATGGTAAGAGACCTGAATCTGTAAGATGTAAACAGATCTTGAGGGAGCTCTGTGAATTCCTGCAATAGCCAAGATTGTTACAGTATACATAAGGCCACCTAGGAACCCTCCACAGGGAATAGGCTCTGGACCTTGTTTCTAATCATGGAATTTAACAGTACCCATCCAAAGGACCATGAAAATTACATTTGAGATTTACATACTTTCACCACACTGTATCTTTTAGAGCGTGAGGCTGCTGTAACATCAGTGATAGCTTTTGATAGTGTCTATGCCCAAAGTGACAGTATCTATGACATCAGTAGGAATACTGTGATTCCTGAAGGACTCATCTACAGAAAGTGAAGGAAGACCTACACATTTGCCTTTACAAGGCCTTTGTCACTCATGCAGTATGACCTCGAGGACAGCAGTATCTCTCTCCTCTCCACAAAGCTCTTCTGCAGAGAACCCACCACTGGCTTGGGAATAAAGCAAATGCTGTGCTTGTAAATCCACTCTCAGGGGTATCCCTTCAGAAGTGCAAACAGCAGAGAGAACTCACAGATCCAGCTTTTGTCTTTCACCTGTCTCTTCCCTAAACAAGAGCACTCTCAGGAATAGTCCATATTTATAGGTACACGGTTGAAAAATGTGAAGTCGTCCAACATGACAAGCAAAAACTCCATGAGCAATATAAGTTATGCATTTATATATAAATTCCATCAGGAACTGGGCAAGTGACCTCCTACCAGGCTTTCCTTGCTGCTGTCAGAGTTACAAGGAAAGGGGCTGAGCAAGAGGATTCCTTTGCCCTCAGGTATTTACTCCAGACCCTCTTGCATGTGAAGGAACGGAGCTGCCAGTCCCAGAGCCTCCCTGGGAAGTCCCAGCAGACTTCCCTGCCTGCCTAGGATGGCACATTCTGTGTGGTGTTCACAAAGTTCTGTGAGAGGAGTATCTGCCAGCAGCCTGCACGAGGCTGTTGAGGCCTGAAATCCCTTGCAGATGACATGAAATACAAGTAAGAGGTTTTTCTTACCCTCTTCTAATGAGTGACACCTGTTTTCATGTAAACAGCACTGGCACTTCACAGGAAGGACCTGCTTGTGGTATTCCAGTTTGATTCCACACGGCTGCATGCTTCTTAACACTGACCTACAAATAGGTTACTAATTTGTGTTGCATCCAATGAAACACAGAAGTCACTCTCATCAACTTTTTGAAAAATAAAGAATCCTCCTTCCATTCATTCCTAGTTTTCCAAATTGATTTTTCTAACAAGCTGAGTTAAGCAGTAAGATTTCGCATCCCCATTGTTAACAAGGAATGCAAAGGTCACAGAGTTCTATGTATTGGAGAGGAATACCAAAGAACTGAATTTTAGAATTTCAGCAACACAGCGATCATAATCTTAATAGAATTATGAATAATTCTGACTTGGAAAAGAACAAATTAGAATGTTCCATTATTAAACATCTCATAACAAAAGACAAGTGCTGAAATAAAACAATGCCCTTCCATACTGAGACATCTAATAATGGACTGTTGCAAGCCTGAAGACATCTACAGGAAAAAAACCCACCAAAACAAGACAAAAACCAGCCTTAGGGTACCAGACTTTTTGGCTGAACTAAGCATCACAGTTGCAGAAAACTAAAGCTGCAGAGATGTGGCAATTTGTGATATTTAGGAAAAACAATATATAGTATTACAAAACCCCTCTTTGCTCTAGAGCTTTGACTTCAGCTCACTGTAAGCATCTTAATTTTATACAGCATTTTGAGTTTAACCCCACCCACATATGTCAGATATACATGAAATATATACAGATAAACAAGTGCACTGGAAAAGTTGTGGAATATTCAGTAATACTCCTATCTGCTATTTCAATCATTCACCGGAAAATAAATAAAACTCAATCACAACAGATACAGCATTTCAATAGCTCCATTGTCTGCAAGAGCTGCACTAATAATTCAATATGCCATGTAGCAAAGTTGTCAGAAGGATGGCTTTGATTGTACAAGTGCCTCAGTGAAGTACCTTTGTTGAAGCTGAGCACTTTTTAATATTATTCCCTTCCCCAAAACAAGGTTAAGTCTTACTTGTATTAGGTATCATTAGATGTCACAGAGTTCCATTAAACCGTATTTATGCCCGTGCAAACCACAAACTTGCATTTTCTAGTTAGTGTTCACACTACCTTTAGTGGCATGTCATAATTCAAGTCAATTTAAAAGCCCTCAGGTTTTGAGTTTTTTCATGCTGTCATCCCCACCATTAAGGCACCATTTCACAGTTGGGCTAAGCCTGCAACACACACCAAGAAAAGGAAGTTTGAGAGTTATTCCCCTTTCTCGTTATAACTGTTTTTCTTCTGCACTGAAGTAGCCACAGGATATGTTTCCTTGTGTGGAAACACAGGGCTGCTAGAGAAGGCTCAGCTGTGAGGAGTTACCCTGGTGCTCGTGCAGAGCAGAACCAAGGGAGGCAGAGAACACGGGCACTCCTCCCTCCGGCTGAAGCCCGGCCGCAGGACACCCGTGGAAGCAGAAGTGTCAGTGCTGTGAAGCACAGCAGATGCTCTGCAGTGGGCAATCCTCCTGCATAGCCAATTAGGATGCAGATACTCCCAATGAAGCAGCTGCTGTGAGCGTGGAGCAGGACTGAGCCAGCCCCAGCCCCGAGCGAGGCGATCACGAGACACCTGAAGTAGGGATGGCTGTCTCAGATGTACCAACTGCCTTTTCTGCCTTGGGGAGGGAATTTTCTGTCATTCCATGATGCTAGGAAAAAGTCCTGGATATATGAGACTGGGGAAGTATGAAATACTATCAAACACTGAAAGCAGGACTGACCTCCTCTATCCCTGCTCATTTTCTTAGGTCAATTAATGGCACTGCCCAAGGAAGGTCAAGGGGTCAGGGCTTTCTTTCTCTCACCTTGGGCCCACACACTATTACTCCCTCTCAATTACAGTCACTTAAGACACCAACCTCTTTATTTTGGAAGAGTTATTTTTCCCTCAGACGTGGCATTTAAAGAGAAGGAATGTTTTGTATGGTAGGAGCCCTAAGCACTGCTCCTTAACAACACTACAGTGCTATTTCAGACTCCACCAGTTTATCCTGCATACAGGTCAACTGTGTAGTTGAGGTCACTTACTTCCAGTGAAAGCTATCCAGCGGGCATATTTAGTAGCTTCTCTTCGCCAGTGGGAAGCCACCAGCAAACCACAAGTGACAGTTAGTGAAATGATTCCCATTATGATGAAAAATAACGTAGTGACCCACTCAGGAGGCAGCCGTGGAGGAATACAGGTCCTGTCACGTCCATGGATGGTTTGACACTGTCGCACAAGGCCAACTGTGAGAGCACCTGAAAATACATAGCAGAGAGGCAAGTAAACTTTCAAAATCCTCTCTGAGGGGCGCTCAATTGCAAACCAAAGCTCAGAATTGCCCCAAAATAAGGGATTCTTTCCTTGATGAACCTTAAAAAGCCTTTCAAACACAGAGGATGGGGGGGTGGCATGCTTTATACACCTATCTTCAGGTCCTTTCATCATATGCTTGCACAAGTTGAAGTGAGATGGCTGCAAGCTCTATCTGGTTCCTGAGTGGCAATCAAGGGCTAATCAAAGGGATAAAACACTCCTAATAAAGCCTGCCAGTATCAGCTAACGTGGTAGCTGAGTTGTTTAGAGGATCACTGCCTCATCTGTGCAAGATGAAGTACTTTTATAATCTAACAAAAGGAGTTGTAGCCCCCCTAAAATGCCTTTAATTGTCTAATACCTTTTCCCCTCATCTGTAAATACAGGTTTAATCCTCTAAGTCTTGCAGCAGAAACTGCATTTGATTCATGTATGGTTTTAAAAACACTAAAAAACCCCCACTTTCTGACAGTAACTTTAAGAGTCCCTCTATGCAAGACTGGCCAGTCCTTTTGAAGACTAACAAGAGTTACCACACACACAAACTGGGATATCTACATGAAAGATCTATCAAAAAGATCCTGGGAAAAGGATAAGGCTGGTACAGGAACCATAAAGATTTACACAAAATTATGTATTTTCTGTTAAATAATAATAAAAAAAATCTGCTTTAAAAATCCTATTCAGTGCTTTAGAGACGAATAAAGGAACTTTTAGTAAGCTTTAGTAAGTTATATTCATTTGGAAAATTTTAACCCCAGTTTAACATGTAAGATTAAGACCCATTTCTTCCAGTGTCTCTTAAAGAGTAAGCTCTGTCTTTCTCAATTTTGACCCTTCTTCTGACCTGGTTTCCTACATAATCACAATTATCCTTTATGTAAATTAGCAAAAAACACCAGTGGATAGCATTAGAGTCAACAACTTTCTCCACAAATTACTGCAAGTAAATATTGTTTCAGTTGACCTGTTCCAAATAAAGAGGGCAACTTAGAAACAATTACTGTAAGACTTGGAACATCCTTTGGAGGGGGAAACAATCTGTCATACGTTTTAGCTTCTTTCTGGGAAAAAAAGAAGCATGAAACAAAGAAGTAAGCCAAAAAGTAAGTCAGAAAGGTAACAAGTCCTAATGCACCTCCTAGAACCCTGAGGCCAATTTCTACAGATCCTGTCTGCTCATACCACAGCAGTGAGTACCACCAGAATCAGCCTGACCTTAGAGAATCACTGGGTTAGGAGGCAGCACACTATGTTTTATCAGATGGGGTGCTTCACATACACTCCCAGAGGATGAGAAGAACCAAAAGGAAAACTGTTACTGAATCAGTTCTGTTGAAGCTTTCCTGTAACCTTTGTTTAGATTGCAAAATTTGAGCCCTATTCAAATACATCCTTTTGTTTTACACAAACTGCTTCTCAGGTGGATTTTCACAGCCTGCAATGTTTTCATTGTACATCAGCTGCTGGGACAGAGGGGAGAGGTGCCTGTGGCCTTAAAAGTCAAGCTCCCTGGAACACGAACACACACACACACACACACACACTGCAGAACTCATACAAAACACTAAGCGGTTTCCTGTAGATTGGGAATAAAGAGGCTATTCACTCCACTATCATGGAACAGGAAATCAATCCCAATCACTCTGCAAGACTAGGATTTAACAATTTGACTACACTTACAGCAGAAGCCAGTTTTTTCCAAACTGCTATTCTAATCAAAGAATGACTTCATAAAAATGACATCACACACTCAGTGGATATTTTCTGAATTCAAAGAAAGTGTCAGCAATTTAATCTCAGAATTTGTCACTTTAGAGGAACTATACTGAACTTTATGACTAAACTTTTGCTAGCACATGCTTAGTTTTTTTTCTTCTTAATTCTGCTCCATGGATTACAAATCTGAAGTAGATATACTCCATATTGAGTCTGCAGACTCCAGGAGGCAAATGGAGGGCAAAAGGTCTGTGAACCACTTCTGAAGGTTTCACAAAGGTAACTGGAAAAACAACCTCATTGTGTACTTATAAATTTAGTTACAGTTCAAGTTTAAGTTGACTATACAGGGATACCTCACTTGGGTACATAAACTGGGCACAAGGAAATTAAACCTCAGGGCTTTCTCCCATAGTGACAAATCTGTTAAATGCAGACTTCAAAAGAAAAGTCTCTGGCATGGAAAAAATCCTATTTATTTGCCATGAAATTCAAAAAAAGTGTGTTTATATGGCATTTTATTGTGCTGGTCCCATTCTAAAGCAATCAAGCAAACAGTTGCCAGGCAGCTGCCAACAAACTAACTTGTCACAGAAAATCTTGTTTAACATTATCTAGTCTGTCACTGAAGGAGGGAAAGAAACACTAAATTGAACAGTCTCCTTCTGCCTGTAGTTAGAGAACAGCCCAAGAATCCATCTGAAACCAGTCACCAGGTTCCACTCTGATCCATAGGTAAAAGAGGATTTTAAGTCATTCTCTCAGAACAACTTCAGCACCATTGCTGCAAATCTAAGCACCAAACACAGGTATGAAACAAATAGCACAGCCAACACCAGTAGATTAAGCAGCTTAAAGATGGATCCAGCCCTAAAATACATGCAGTGAAGTGGAGGAAGGAGCACACCTGCCCTTCCTCCACCTCCCCATTCCCACATGGCACAGCCCTTGGGAGCCACAGGGACAACCTGGAGGTTCAGGAGATGCTCCTGTGCTCTCATTTGCCTCTCTCCTCAGAGCTTCCCAGACTGGCATTGTTCAGGTCAGCACAGGCCGTGCAAGAGGTGATTAGGATAAATATATGCTAATTACTAAGAATTAGATTCAACCTTTATCAAATCAGAGAATGCTGCCTTGAGCAAATGTTAGTGAAGTGGTCCTTAGTCTTTCCCAGTAAATCTATTCCCTGAAGTGCCAAAGCATTTCAAACACATTAAACAACCTTCCAGTAGTGATAGTGTGCCTATAACCAGGACTCCAGTTAATACCAGAGAAAAATTTCAAGATCATCCAACTCCTCCAGACCGACAGTAATGCTCATTTTCTGACACTGCATATTTTTACTAAAATCGGTAATAAAGACTCTTTAATAAATACACCAACACTGGGGAGCATCACCTGTTCAACAATTTTCACAAAACCAGGAGGGAAAGAGGGGGAAAGGCACCAAACCAGTGCAAGGCAAGCTCTTGGTGTCCCCCTGGGTGCAGAGGAGCAGCTGCCAGGGAGCCGACCCCCAAGTCCCACTCCAGCCCGCGGTGCTGTGCCATCCCTCTCCCGTTTCCCTGGTAACTACAGAGCCACCAAGGAGGAATCACACGCTACAGAGAGAAACAAAGATTGCTGCAGCCCTTTGACTCCCCCTCCTCTACATCACTTCTGAATTATTAAAAGTGGCACAGCAATACCACGGCTGGGAAGCAGCAGTGCAATAATGGCCATTCAGATGTTCGCTGTTCGTCTGCTCCTTGACTGCCAGAACATGTGGGATCAAGCGTGCCAGATGGACACAGCAGAGGTGCCAGTGCCGTGAGGAGCTTGCCCAGCATAAGGAACAACTAATGTGGTAAAAGCACGATGTGGTGCATGAGGTGGGGCTCCAACATTAGAAGGTCACAGAGCTCAGCGGCTGTACTGTCACATGAACACCCTGAGACCTGCTCTTGCTCAGCCTGGGGTACCTGCTCCTCCTCTGTCCTCCCTTACTGTCCCCACATGAAAATGTCTTGACTCTTTCCCATCATTTTAGAGAAAGCCCTATTTCTTGGGTTTAAATGCATCTGCAACCCCTTATATTCCGTGACAACAGCTTCCTCACTTTTATCTTCAATACATCAACCACATCCTTAGTAAAATGCTTAACATTAACATTAAATAAATATTATGGGCCAATCTGCCTAGTGAGGAGGTTAAAACATCCAACCACTCCCAGACAGCCCGCCTGCTCTCCCTCCCTCTCTGTCCTGATGAGAGGGGGTGATTCTGCTGGAAATGCCAGTCGGGAGTGCCAGACAATTTCTGCTCAAACAAGATGCTTTTCTATAGTGTCCTGAGGACTTGTTAAACCATCTCTGCTAAGAGAAGAGCACAGAGTAGGGGGTTCCTAATGAGGTGCTGGTGACATAAATCTCAGTGCACCGCCAATATGGCAAGGACACTGGCAACTTCTATGTTTTAGTAATGAGCACAGAATATGGATGGAGCTGTGTTATTTGGGCACACTAAAACATTCATTGCTGCTGGTTAGGTAACAGTCACATGCCAGGGAATGACATATGTAAAATAAGGGCAGCTCAGTTAAGCCATTCCCTGTAGGTCTCTCAATGTGCCACAGACATTGAACTTATATACTTGAATGGAAGAGGTGTAGGTCCATCTAAGAGGAGAAACAGGCTGCAGCTCTCTAGTGCACAGCTGTATTTTGCTACCAACCCAGGTGGAAACTTGAAAAATATAAAGAAAACAAGTGATCTGGTCATGGCAGGCTAATTCCCTGTACCAATCCCTCAAATTGGCTTCAGCCCCCTTGCCCCTCTGACATGTCTGCTGCTCCTTGCCTGCAGCCAAGCCCCTCTGGCAGAACACTGTTCTCAAGGTGAGCAAAGCACAGCCGAGGAATTCTTGAGAGGAGCAAACAACACAGCATGGTAAGAATAGTTCCAACACACCTGCCCATAACAGCAAACAAGGAGGAGGTATTTCCAGTAAGAAAATTTCCAGTCATCAAAGGAATTTGGCAGTTGAAGAGGGATGTTTTCCATTCTTACATATGGAATTAATTTTCCTGCAATGGGCACTTGAAGTGACGTTGCTATACAAAGAGGGAAGAGAGAATGACTTATTTACGTTTATTTAGATGTATTTTGTTTTGGGAAAAATTCATACTAATTCTATATTCTAGGTAGTGATTCCTTGGAAACAGAACATGGTCTCCCTTCTGCCTTTCCCAAAATCCAGGGAACTGACAGTGCTAATCTTTCTCTACCACAGCCTTGGAGGTACTTCATACAGTTAATTCTACTTATTGCAGTGCAAAACTCCATCAGAAATCAGGCCCTGTACCCTCTCTTATGAGGAGATTAGTCATGCCTGGAGTAAGCAATGCAGAAGGTTAGGGGAAAAGCTATGCTTTTTGTAGGGAAAGCACCACCCCTGGTGTGAAGGGGAAAAAGATAACAGCATCCTGCTGGTTTGCAAAACCGAGGAGGAAAACAGGATTAGCAACGCTGGGAAAGGCCATTTGATTCTGTGAGGCACAGCCCATGTTGTAACAGTCAGGGTGGCGGGGTCTCTGAACAGCAGGTCCCACCCAACAATGCCACAGGCAGAGCCCACAGAACTGGTTTGTAGCCCCAACTGCTCACAATTACAGCCTTGTACAAAGAAATGTAGTTAGTTCTCATCTAAATTTTCAACCACTGACCTGTTAAAGCAATTTTAATACAGCCTCAAATAACGTCATATCAGAGCATTCTTTAAAATAGCACATACACATAATTAACTGCAGCTAAGTAACTATAAGCTACTTGAACACCTTTTCCTACATATCTGTGCTTAGGTCATTGTTGTAGGACAATACAATAACTGAATTATATCTCAATAGCACTAAAGGGTATACAAAAGGATGAAAATATAAGATAGGATCAGCTGTCAGTTTCTAATCAAGTATGAGAATATCATATCTCTTACTGTTCCTTCATCAATAATTACTTCTTTTGTGAGGGATGGAGATAGTTTGAGTAGATGCTCTGTAGCACTTATGCCTCTAAAATAACTTGGAGGTTACCAAGCAGCATGGTATTCAGGATGTGGCATAACAGATTGATTCTTTCACTGCGGATGTTCCAGTATGTTGCTCAGTTAGTGGATTCATAGGAAACCAAGGCCAGACTCACTGAAACAAGATTTATGAATGTTAAAGGAAGGCTGAAAAGAGTAACAGAGGATCAACTGCAAAAGCACAGAACACAGAGGAGTTCAAAACAAAGGGATTATGAATTATCTTTCCTGCCCTTTGTATGCCAAATCTTATGGTTTTGGTATTCACTCCAATTTGTCTCTTCAATCATCTAATAGGTATTGGAGTTTCTCACTTTGAACCAGAACAGATGCAAGATCAGTTCATACACCCACTGGATGTTTACTGGAGTGAAAGAAATACCTAAAAATATTTATATAATGTTAAAAGGTAGTTTTCAATAAAGACCTAGATTTTACTTGCCAAGTCTCTGCTATATCTAGAGGGCCTCTTTTAAGAGCCATTCTAGTCAATGTTTTAAGATTGTTATATAAGCTGCTGTTTCTCTTCTACTCCAGTTATCCATACCAACTTTGAAATGCAGCATCCTTGTTCTAGACATGTAAAGGGTGTTTCCCTGTTTCAGAATTAAGTATTCTTAGATATACTCACATAGGTGAGCTAACATCCCTAGCTTCAAACCCAGCTATGAGGAACCTACCGATTTAATTACATTTAACAATTCAATTTCCAGAGAATTTAACTTACCAGGTACCATTTTTTGTCACTCTTTAGAAAGCTTTCTGGCTCTTAAAGAGAAGAATTCAAAATTTTAAAGTCAAAGTTAGAAAAGTCATGGTATATTAGCAGAAAAGCCTGCCTTGCTGCTGCACAACATCTGGTGCCTGAATTGCCTCAAAAGTTTTCAATTCCATGTTTGTATCATGCCTAATGTAAACCAAATTCCCCCTTCAACAAAACCAACAGTCTTCTCCCTCCTCCCTAAAAAAAATAAAAATCAGGGGCTATCTATTTAGGAAAGACTTACAGTATTACAAAAGCTTATTACTACAGATGACAATCATTGTGATGTACTAGTTGTAAGTGATATTTAAGCTGCGGACGTTTTGACCAACAAAAGCCATTTCTGAATTCCAACACACACGTTTCAATGCTGTGCTGCTTGTGTATTGAGTTTATTGAATGTTTTTTTTTCTTTTGCACCTCCTCCTTTTTAAAATTTCAATTCATTTTTTTGAGATGGACCACAGACTCTGTGAATTATCCTCAGGCAACAATGCAGGAACAACCCTCCTGACACAACAAAGGCTCCGTGTGTTCTCATGTACCAGAACCAAGAAATCTGCCCATGCTGAAGGTATGCTTTCCTACTTCAGAGCTCAGCATTAATTAAATGTTGGTAAACAGGATCTCTAATAAGCTCCATCCTTCTGGTTGTTCATTTTCTAACACTATAAGCATTTTCACAATGAGATTCTTGTCAGTGACTGGAATCTTTACTGTTTCTGAAGTGGCAAGGGCCTGGAAGAAGAGAGAAATTTTTTAAAAGAAAACTTAGTGTTTTATTTAGCTTTAAAAAACAAACAAAAATCCATAGTTATTCCCATTTTTCCTCCAACCAAAATAGAGCTACTCAAAGTTGACAAAATTCACTGCCTAAAAGTAGAAAGATCAAAGGCAGTGTCAATATTTAAAAGTGATTTTTCTAGTCAGCTACACCAGTTTTATGCCATATGTTCAGTTGAAAGCCACAAGCTATGACACCTACAGCTGTTCTGCCATTTAACATCTGATGAGCTTGTGTTCTTTTTAACAGAGTTAGTTATATTTGGCTTCAGACAGAGCTGTAAAATGATACCTCTCTATCCAACACCCCACATGACCCTACCCCAAGCTTCTCAGAAATGGGCTGCTCATCACTTCCCAACTCTATGGTTGATGTGCAGGTCTCTGGGGCTGCACTCAAGATTGCTTGTGCCTTTTAGCAAACTCAATTCAGGAGGAATAAGGATCATCTTCCTCTGTCAGACATAACTATTGTGCTTTGGGCTGATCTCAGCTCGCATCAGACATGCTCCAAGGGCACTCACTGACCTGGCTCTTCCATGGCCTTGTGAATCACCCAGTGGTGAAGGGGAAAAGAGAAGTGTTGAAATGCCTTGTAGCATTTATATTAGAAACATATTTGCAAAGTTTAGGCATCTGTTCTGCAAACACTCAGCCCAAACACACCTTATGTGCTTGAATGTTTACTCACACCTGAGCCTAACTTTCTCTTGGTCCACTTCTCAGAGAATATGTTAGGCCCAGATTGCCTGAAAGTACAACAAACAGACTATGCTAAATAAAGAACAAAACATTCAAAAAGCAAACAAAATGTACTAACAATTGTGGCAGTTTCTTTAAATCACATAACGGATGGCAGGATTGTATTTATAGCAATGAGGACATGAGAAGGGAAATTTGCAGGTAGAAGCAATCTTTTATTAAAACCTCTAGAATAACTGGAAAAATGAAGCACATTTCTGCTCTTGCAAGCCCTTGCTTGGACACATAACTTTGTACTAGCTGGGGGTCTGAAAGATGCTATTCCTGCCTGCTAGACTTGGCTTTATTCCGTAAGGCACATTTGTCAAAGAATGACACCTCTTTGCCCTAAGACATATTTCATTGCAAGTGGAAGAACATTTCAAACAGAATAAAACCTAAACTTAGTTTTTATTCCTAAGGGCGCTTTTTAACTGTTGCCAAATCTGTGTACGACAAGCTTGTAACAACCAGCAATACAGGTTGAACTGCAAGTTAAACAGGGACGAGGTGCAGGGCCAGGGACTTCATTATCTCCAGTAACACTTCATGTGCTGAAATACAGACACACATACAGCTTAACTACACACAACCTGTCCTCAGTTAACATTTTAAGACCCCTCCCAGTTTAAATAGTAGCTTTAACTTTTCATGCAAACTGGTAAATAAACCAAACCAAAACTCAACCTTCTTCTGCAGCAATAATTCTCAAATTTAGGCATTTATTTGTTGTTCCCATTGTAAGAAAAAAAATCATTAAAAACAGACAATAGGAAGGCAGAAAGCATATTCAGGATTTATCCTGAAGTTTTATTTTCTTACCCCTTTTGCTAGGGCAAGTCCTTGTCTTAGAAGCCTGCATAATTTAAGGCAGAATTATTTGGGCAATTAACAGGTGCTGTCTGTGTGGTGATAACACTTTCTCCCTTATCATAAATTGGCATCTACCAAAATAGACTCAAGAGTCTGGAGACTTCGGTTTTTTTTCTAGAATAAGAGAAGACAGACCATTCCTGAACAGTTAAATTTACACTTCACTGAAATAACAAACGAATTTATTGAAACAGCAAATCTCAGCCCTTTCTGAGCAAGTGGGACTGCTCCTAAAAAGCAATCAGATGTTATATAGTGCTCCAAAGAGCATATCTGTTAACAAATGTTTATACAGTTGTTATATTGACATTCTGAAACAGAATTCACTCTCATTTTAGGTTTTATATAAACAACTAAGAAATGGTCTGTCCTTATCACCAACTTCATCTTACTGAACATCTACTTACAAAGAGCATTTACTTCAGATTCCACTGGGCATAAGTCAACAGACTTGTGTTTGTAAAACAGCAACTACTACTCCTGGTCTTTACTCTCTTATTTCACCATTTTTCATGTATCAAGCTTCAGGGTCCTTCCTGGAACTGCTGAGTGATCCACTAATATTCTACTGAAAGAATTTATGGCGCCACATTAGAAATTCTTGGCCCTCCGATCTTTTCATGTTTCCTATACAATCTTGTTGCATAGTTTTTAGGTTGAATTAAGTGTGGGTTTAAAAAACAAAGTGAAACATGCTTCTTCCCACATGAGTTTCTGCAATGGAGAGCACATCACCAGTGCGTGAATTTAGGTGCACGATTAGTTTGAGAATGGAGTTCAACCCTAAGGAATAGAAGTTCTCTCTTCACCCTTGTGACTTCTCTTCCCCCACAGCACACAACGCCCACAAAGCTCCTCACATCAACAGGCACAGAAGCAGCAGTGCATTTTCTCCTCTGAAAGAAAGGAAATCAGAATCTTCCACTGTGGCAGTTCTGGAGCTGACATTTCCACTGACTGTGGGAATACTGTTGGATTGCTGTCTATGCCTAAGAAAAGATATCTCTTAATGCTGCAAATTAGAACATTTCTATTTTGTGTAGAGAAAAGCCTGAACATTGAAGTAAATTTTCAAGTCAAACAAGTCATCCTTTATACAAGTCATCCTCCAGGAAACTTGAGGTCCATGACAACCCCTTCTCAGTTTTCTTCACTTTGCTTGGGTATAAAGACATCCCAACTAAAGGGTGTGAATGTTTAAAGCAATAAGCTCACACTGACAAAGTTACAGATAAAGCCATTCCCCCTTACTTGTACATTTCCCCTGCCTATCAGTGAAGTCAGAATCCCTCTCATTCAAGATGTACACAAAGATTTTATTGCAGAAAGCAAGCAGTTTCACTAAGACAGCCTAAAAACGTATATATGCCATCAATTTGAGAAGAGTAGAAAGAATCTAGGTTCAAAGCAGCCCTTCTGAAGTATTCACAGCAATGCAGTTCTGAGGCACACACTGAATGATCAGTTGTCCTCTCCTATTCTGATCCCACACCTATTCTTTAAAATACAACTGAACAACACTGCTGCCAACAGCTGCAAGTAGTCACAGCAAGAGAAGTGGAAAGAAGGCAAGAACAACCTGGGCCAAAAACCCAGGAGTAAGAACTGCAACACATTAAACACTACAAAGTGGCTCCATGATGAGCACTACAGAAATAAACTACTTGACTTGACTGTCTATGAACACTGCAATTTCATTATTAAATTCTTGGATGTACCAAGCTCAGAGAGCCCAGCCCTGCTAATGCAGTGTCCAAACAACAGCACAAAGAATGGCTCACGGTCAAGTAAGTTCAAGGCCTAATGTGAACTGTCTTCAACTGGACAAGTATTTAAACATCTAAGTGGGGTATTAATCACTACACCTTGAGAGACTGTCATCCTTAATAATCTCAAAGTGCTTTGTGATTTATGGCACAGAACTGCAGCTACCATGAAGTTCTTGGGTGGCAGCCAACTGTTGCTTATCACACTGTGTTGTGTGGATAGGAAATGCTGGCTCTGGATACTGCAGCGAATCCCTGGAGGCTTCCAATGCCTTCACAAGGGAGCATTTTAGTTCATCCCAAGGACCCAGATATAACAGACTATGTTTTGCTCAAAGACAGGAACCAGACTCTACGTGCTCTGTATGAATTTTGAGCCTCTAACCCTTGGCAGCAAGTATTTCATACTGGATTAGCCCATCCCACAGACAAACCATCCCAAGAGAGACCAAACTCTCTCCATTGACTCTATTTACAAAATTTAAAAAAACATATACAAGGCAACACATGAAACAGGAAATCAAATATGTTATCATAGGAAGAAACCAAAAGCTTCACCCTGAGAAAGGATATAACCTATGACTGTTGACTCTGTGTAGATTCCTATAGAATCAGGCCAATAGAAGTGCTTTTCCAGTCAAATGCTCTGGCTTGGTTCTGCCTTCCTTAAAATAGACACGTACCCTGCACAGATCCTCTTCTTGGCCATATCTCCAGTTTTCAGATCTGTGTGTATCTCCATCAGTCAGAGGCTTGGGGAAGAAAAGTAAAATTGAGCAAAGCAGCTGGAGCACACATAAGGGGATTGCTGCAAAATTACCACAAAACTCTTTTCCTGCATATAGCCCTTAGTAATAAAATTGCTATAACTGTCAATTGCTAAATTTGCAGGCACTCTGAATTACAATAGCAACTTACAATTAGGTAATGAGGAATTTATTTTTAAATTTAAAATTGTAGATACTATAAAATCATTTGTAATTTTCCTGAATTATTTTGAACAAGAATAAAACAGCCTCCATACTGTATTTGTTCCATCATACCACAAACATAATTCTGTATTTGTTTTTAAAGTAGAGAGCTGCATTTATCCACTGCGAAGGTCAATATTCCTCCTCATCCATGAGTCATTCTAGTTACCTTCTTCTGAAATACAGGACTCAACCTCTGCTGGAAAAGGATTCAAGAATTGCCTAACATGAACATCCTACACACTGCTGCAGTTAGTTCTCTCTACTTTGTTTCAAGACTAGCATGAAAATAAGTGGGAAAAAGTTAAGCTGTTGTGAAGTATCTATAAAAAAAAAGTAGGTCAGGCTTAAAAGTTTGACCTACTGATCTTCTTTGCTTTGGCAAAAGTACAAATGGAGTTTACATAATGCTGCTCACATGTAAGAGCTGGCTGGAAACTAAATGATACAAACGTTTTTAATAAGCCTCAGCCATTAACAGGATTCCTTTTTTTATCATTTCAGACAATTTTAAATCTTTGTTTTGCAGTACACACCTCTGAATCCTTACTTTTGAGATTCACATATGTAAGTCGCTCTTGTGTAGATTTCAGAGTCAGTTTGTGGCAACTGATGTGACAGAGACACTTAATATCAGCTCTAAGCTGATTTTAAAAACCCTCACTGTGAGGTAAGTTCCTGAGGCCACAAAGCTAGAGTCTCAACGAGGCACCTTTCTCACAGGTTTTACTCTCTACAAAGCAGCTTTACAGCTACCTACTTTGAATCACAGAATATTCTGAGTTGGAGGAGACCTACAAGGATCATCAAATCTTTCTTGAGTAAAGCACAGGATAGACAGAAAACAAATCTGTATCTGCACATACTGAACAGAATTTAATTCAGCATTCTGCTGGCAAGTAAACAAAGACAAAAAGGTTATTCCAAATATCTGAAACTCAAGTACCTTACCAAAAGCACCTGCCACCAGAAAAGACAAATGAAATGCCTGTGATTTTTTTTCTGCTCAGTTTAATAAAGTAAAACTGTGATAGGAAAAAAAACTTAACAAAAAAAAGGAAAAGAAAAAATAAAGAAATTACAGCTTCTGCTGCTAATGCTGACAGGAGCTTCTGTGGTAAAGATACCACCTCTTTTTACAAGGAAGAAATTGAGGTACTACCACAATAACTTGCCAACATCCAAAGTCAGCCGTGCCAGATGGTAGATTTGACAGGTAAATACAAGTTACTGGCTCCCAGATCTGTACTCTGTAATCAAGTATTTCTTACCTAATACCCTAATTAGAGAATGAGGAATTCAACAGCATTCGGTAGAAGGCAAATTATTAGTTTTTTACCTTCACTTGCTAAAGAGAAAATAAAACATGCACCTCACAGGAGCAGTATTAGTTTGTATTTGTCAAAAAGCAGATGTAAAACATCAGTTCCTCAATGGACAGAAACAATTGGCTCTCTCATCCCTGCTCTGGCATGCTCAAGTAACTAGGCTGACACAGCTCTCTTTCATGGGATTCTTCCTACACATAAAATAGTTCCATATGTTTAAATGTTCAGTGGTTGAGTAAGCACAAAATTAATTCATTACAACAATGACTTTCTATTGATTTTTCTTGTGCCTGAAGGCCTGGTCAATTACTGAACCCAAGCACAATTCAAACACTGCTTGGTCACATTTTTACATCCACTTGAGAGACATCTCCGGTCCCAAAGTGGCATGTTCATTTTCAACAGGGCCCTGACCCTCCCAGTCCAGGCAGACCTGTTCACAGACCACTCTTGAGAGCAGTCAGATTATATGGGCTTGGGATTCTAGTTCCTGTGTGGGTTTTGTATGATTGTTTTTAAGGCACTGGTAACATCTCCAAAATGCAAGGAGTTAGCAGTGCCTGTCTTAGGACCAACAGGTCTGCATTTCCTCACTGTGCAGACCAGCAACATATCACAACACGCCACCTTCCCCTCCTGGCTCACACACCTGGAAGCATCTATCAAAGGAATGTGTTTTCCTGAAAATTTTGTTCCAGAATCTAATTTTAACACTCTGATGTTCAGATAGCTTTGAAGATTGCTTTTCAGCACTCACCTCTTTCTAGGACCTGATGGCACATAATTCTTCATTCTCTGTATCCTCATCCTTTTTTTTTTTTTTTTTGTATTCTCAGCATGCAATCCAAACAGGTTCATGAAAGGCCAAATAACTTCTCCTGTCACAGTCACTACACAATAGCACAAAAAACATTAGGACAAAGTAATTTTGTAGAATTGCTTCCAATCACGTCCCATCATTCTCTACCGAGAAGAACTGGGAGACACATGCTGTGTTTTGAGTATATTGCAAGGTGTGTAACAAATGAGCACCAGAACCCTTTTACAGCCAGTTTTTGCCAAGTCAGCTATCCATACATCACCAAAACAAAACACTGTGTCTTTCCGTGGACAGCACAATGGCTGCTCTATACCACGATTCCTCCACAGAGGAGTGCTGCACATGAACAGTTCCTCAGCACAGCCCCTAAAGGGCAGAAGTCAGTGGTAATAAGCCATGTTGATTTTTATATATCACTACTCTTGGAGCAGACAACTGTACTTAGAACAACAGTGCTAGCTGGAACTCAACTTTACACTCTCTTTAAGTTGTTTGGTGCTCTGTTTTATCTATTCTATTTAGAAATACCGTTTCACTCAAGTACCCTCATGTGGTCTTGGGTTTGTTCCATGTATAGTCAGTGCTCCAATTAGAGAAAAATATTTCAGTGGTTTCAGGCTCAGTGGGAGCCAGGAATCACTGCTTGGTCATATCACCTGTGATAGTTCATTAAGCTGATCCCAACAAAGCTGTAGTTCCTGTTGGAACAGTGAAGCAGAATTCCTCAGGAAGAGCTATGACATGCAGAGGAATAACACTGAACATCAGTAATTTTCCACTTAGTACTAGACAACTTCTTTCACAGGAGCAGGGAGTTAACTGCTTCAGGAAAAACAGCCTGCTGCATATGGCTTGCTCATCTAGAAGACCATGGACACCACTAAATCTGGAATCATGCTTCACAAATAAAAAGGCACCTGAGAATGCAAACCCAAGAGCTACACGTAACACTCTGGAAGATTCGTGGAAAGGCAGCATTTGTAAACCAGACAATTTAAAATAAGTGGCATTTTGCAGATTCACAATTCACTGTCATACTGTTACTGCACAGCAAGATACAGAAGGTTTGATACAGAAGTTCCCATGAAAAGTAGAACTAATGCAAGTGACCTTGTGCCTATGCCACAGATGAGAGATGAAATTGGAAGCTCTGCTGAACACCAATATCACCAGGTCAGCACTGCTGGGCATATGCTGAGTGGCCTGGCAATAACATTACACTCTGTGCTCCCTGGTGATCTATGGATCAGTGTAAGAGGATGTGATACACACTTGCTTTAGGAGTTACCCGTCAGAGTTAAGCACCCTTAAATTCTGACATCCATATTAACTTAATGACTGCTATAAAAAAGGTACACGTTGTTCTGTAAATTGGAATCAAATGAACAATCATGCTACATAGGAAGGGATGACTAAGTCATATAAACAAACTGAGAGCTTAGCTTTCTGAGGGGAGATTTTATTTGATTAAATTATCCTCTTGAATTATCTGACCTATCCTAAAAGCATTTCAAATTGTCAGCCCCCCACATTTAGAGCTTTTAACATCTCTAATTTCAACTGTGCATACTATTCATACCCTCTTCCCTAAAAATGGGTTTAGAGCTGAAGTTGGAGCAGCTTCTATCCCCCTTCCCCCCCTACTGAAAGCAAAATATCAAAATCATTAAAGACCCTCCCACACAAAAAAAAGGAACATATGGAGACAAAACTATCAGCTTATAAAGTTCTTCGCAAAAGAAGTGTAGAGATGATACAGGAGCAAAATTCCTTCCTACTGAAATCAGTGGCACTTTAGGCACTGGTTTAAATTAAAGCCAACTCTGTCCTTATTTCTCATGCAGAGTGTCAGTTTGATAAGAAAAAGCTGTCAGTGCAAGAATACTGAGCAGCCACTGGTCTCCAGATTGGTTATCAGTGTTCTGCACTTGCACAGCACGAATAACAAAACCTCACTGAGAACTCTCTGAAAGAAAAATCCATTTTCTTTTCATCTTTCCTTCATAATCTCAAAGATGTATGAAATATCTGAAACCAAGTGAATGAACAGTTCTTACAAAACTACAGAAAGAAAAAGAGCCTGGCAGAGACTTGGATCCATGTTCACAAAGGTCTAGTTCCTCTGGCCTAAAGATAGATAAGCATCTGAAACCTTCAGCTATCTTGGTTGCACTCCTTTGCTCTTAATTGCAATGCTGGAGAGAAATTTTTGTAGCCAACGTTTTTCAAATGACTGTAAAACTTATCTTTAAGAGTAAGATTTAGGAGACTAATCAGCCCTTCTTCTGTATTGATCCTGCAGAACATAAGCTCCTTTAAAAAAAATATTGACAACTACCTAGGTTTTTCAGAAAAGCATTAAAGCCACTGATTTATTCTGCTACCCAATTTAGCAGAAAATCATCATTATCTCTGGAGTAAGAGGTTCATATTGTTTAGCATTCAGATCAGAACAGACTTTTTTTTCCCCCCTCCCTGAAATGTAAGCCCAGGTTGCCAACCTTCACGGCTGCAAACCAGCTCTGAAGGAGCCAATGCAGTGCTGCCTCCCCAGGACTGCCCAGGCCTCTGCTCTGTGCCATCCTCACACAGCTGCAGCGTGGAGGGGACCAGGCTGTTCCACGCTGCCTTCCAGCAGCCAGGCACAGGAACACCATTACCCCCCTTCCCCCTAGCTCCTAGGCTGACTTGTGCAAGCACAATCTAGAATAATTCCCACAGGAGATCAACCTAAGAACACAGAGATAAAGCAAAGAAATATTTTCTTTCACCAGGCAGTTCCCTTCAGCAGCAGAGTGCAGGATGCTTAAAAAAACCTGGTTCTCAGTGGCACATATGGAAGCTGGAGGCCTTGGACGTGCTCCAAGCACGGTAAGTCTGCTGAGAGTGCCTGAATGTCACCAGCAGCTGGGACAGGTTTTACCATCAGGGCTCTGCCCTCCTTTGCCAAATCTCTCCCCAGCAGGCTCTGGGTAATGAATGGCACTCATAAAAGCTTTCACTTCATAATTCAATACCACAGTGTTTGCTACAGGAAGTCCTGGGTTCAATGGGCATCCTCTGCCTTTCTTTACAGTTTGGGCAAAATGCTCAGTTTAGAGACAGTCTAAGCAATAGAAATATTTATGTTGCTTATAACCAGAAGTCTTATAATAATGCATCAAATCTGATACCAATAAAAATCTACAAAAGAGACATTAATGAAAGATGACAGCTAGCTTTCCTTTATGGTTTTATCAAGACAGCAATATTTTGGCTTCAAAACACAGCAAAGAATCAAAAAAAAAAAAAGAAAGGCTTAGATCTGTCAAAACAGTATTTGACTCGTGAAGTCCTTCAGAAAAATCCACACAGATTTCATGTTTGCTAGCCTAATTAAAATTGTTAGTTGCACCTCAGAAATCACAGATAATTCTTAAGTAATCATCCACCAAGTAACTGAGAAATCATGATTTGTACTTCTAATATTTTAGGGGGCAATGTTTGTATTACAAAGAGATATTAAACATTTTTCTTTAAGAAAGACTGTAGCAGACTGTGCTTAGTCCCCAGGGGACCTTTTTCCTTCAGTACTTTTTTCAGAATGGTTTTTTTTAATCTCATTTCTGTACAGGTAGAGAGAATCCAACATCTTACACCTTGCACAGGATCTGCTAATGTGAGGCAGGACTTCAGGAAGACATACTTAAATATGTAAAATTAAGATTATTTTATTTGACTTAAAGCCCTTGAAGAAGGGCTCATTACTGCAGCGGTGCTGCTAGGTAGGATTCTAAGAGGAAAGAACCAACTATTTTATATAGCCATAGGCAGGAAGATCATCACAATTAGCTGCAGGAGGAACAGTCATCCAGGGAGTTCCTGAATGCTGCACTTTGGGAGGGGAAGGGACTGGTTCCTTTGCTCTGGACCAGGGAGGAAAGGCCAGGTTCTGTACTAGGTAACTATACTAAGCAAATCAAACGAGCCATCAGGACAGTCTGATCAAAGGGAATGCCGCTCATCAATCCCTAACAACATTTTCCACATTCTACTTCACTAGAGTAAACGAAATAAGACACAATTTGAACCAATTCAGTCTTTTCACATGCGCTGAGTATTAGGCATGGAAGATGCAAGCCAGACGAAAACCAGTTTTTAAGCCCTCTGCAAGCATTTATTACGTTTCTCTCTACAGTAACCTGTGTGGTTTGCTCGGAAATTTTAAGTCTGGGACAAGGTCACAGAATCTCCCGAGCTGGGAGGGACACACAGGCCCCATCAAGCCCAGCTCCCGGCCCTGCACAGGACAGCCCCAAAATCACCCCCTCGCACCACAAACGCTGCTGGGGCTCTGTCGGGGTCGGGGCCGTGCCCGCTGCCCTGGGGGGCTGCTCAGGGCCCGGCCCCTCTCTGGGGCGAGAGCCCTTCCCTGAGATCCGGCCAAGCCTGCCCTCACCCTCGGGTGCCGTCACTGCCCGAGGGGGTTGGTTCAATTGCATCCCTTTGATTCAGGGGGGTTTCCCCGCCCCGCAGGGAGGCCTGTGCCCCCCCGGGACACCATCCCCGGGCTGCCCCTCCTGCTGCCCCTCCTGCTCCCAGAGCGGGGCTTTATCAACAGGCTGAGACAGACCGCCGGGAGCAGAGACACACGCACCAACCCTCGCTCTGCCAGAGAAAACAATGTCACACTCTAAAATAAGAACCACACGGCATCTATCAGCTTGAGAGATGATAAAAATCAGCGCGCAGGAGGGAAGAAAAAAAGAAATTGCGAAGGAAAGCGAGAACTTCCCCGCAACAAAGGGAACGCCAGCGCAGCGCCG
>VXBX01009614.1:1395-16512 GCA_013400415.1 Scytalopus superciliaris | reverse complement strand
GAATGGGCGGGGCTTTGCAGTGGATTGGCGTATCTTTTGCCGATGATGGGCGTGGCTTAATAGAGGGGGCGGGAGCGAGCGCCTCGGTCAGGGCCCGGGGAACGGGCGCAGGTCGGTCTGTGCTCGCCACGGAAACTGGCTCCTGATTTTCGGCCCGCTGCTCTCTGTCTCCCTGCAATGCTGGGCACGAGCCTGGATTTCGGGGCTCCTCAGGGGCTGCGGGGCTGTATCTTTGGAACAAAACCCAATTAATCCTGGCTGGAAATCTCAGCCGAACAGAGCCGTTCTTGATGACACGCTTTTCCATGGATTGAGCCGTACAGAACCGTGGGGAAGGTGTAGCCAACACAGGAACAGTGCACAGTGCACCGGGTGTGAGAGGCCAGCCCGGCTGTGGCCCCTGTGCCCCGGGCACTGCCAGGGGAGCCCGCAGGGACGGCACACACACTGAAGGGCTGACATTCCACCCCTTCCCGCAGCGAACACCCACCTGTTCCTTCCCAGAGCAGCATTAACTCATCTATAGGGAACACACCAGGAAGCCAAGGGGGCGATTGTCTGTTCTGCTTATTTTTATGTAAGTCTTTTATGTAGAGGGGAGGCTATACAAACAAAATGCAGATGTTAGTGATCTTAAAGTGTTCAACAGCAAGCAGTAGGATTTATTATTTGGAAGTCAAACCCTGTGCTTGCATTCAATTGAAATCATCTATACTTGACAGATTTTCTTAAGGGTGGAGAAAATAATAAGGCCTGTGATGAAAAATGGCTGAAATTATTCCCTTTAAACCAGGGAAAAATTGGTGCATGGAAGAGATTTTTATTTGAAAAATCCATTTATTAGAGGCATGCAATATTTTCTTGAAGTCTTTAATAGCTGGGAACTCCTCTGCTCCATTATTTTGTGCCCTGCTCCTTACATTCCCTGAACATATTGCTATTAGTAATGAATACTTAAGTAAAAGCACTATTACTTTTTCGCTTGGAAAAATGTGTGACTTTTTAAGAAACAAGTTTCCAAGTAAAAATGACTTCCAGCATATCTATTTGCAGAAAGGTGGTTTAATGGAGTACACTAACTCTTTATAGGTATTGCTACTATGGCTTTTTGGCAGCAACTCAACAGGCAATGCCTATCTACAGAGGCAACCAAGGCTGAGAGGCTTAACTGCTTGGACACTTAAGAGTAGGGGCAGCCCCTGCTCAAATGCCTCCTTAAACTTTTTATTGAGGAATGATATCACACTTCCAACTAGTAAAGTTTTCCTCTCACTTTTCAAAGGGTAGTCCTCAGCACTGGAAAACTTCCCTCAGCACACCCTGACTGCAGCATTGATGGCAAATACCAGCATGGGTGAACAAGGATTAGCTCTCACCATGGTACAGGATGGCCGTATCTCCAGGTAACAAACCTTGTTGAGAAAAGCTCTGCAGCTAAGGGTGGAAAGCTAAAACCAGGTAAAAGGAGCCAAGAGGGATACTCAAATGTAATAGCACTGAAAATACTCTTGTTCTGCATTTATGCTTTGAGGCTGTCTCTGATTTATTTACACTTACACAGATCAAAAGAAACTCAATTTACAATTACAGAGAAAAGAAACCAGCACAAACTGTATGAAGCTCAGTGCCGGCATTCCACTGTGATGAAATACCTGTGATCCTAAAATAGCTCATATGGTGACTGTTTCATAAACAGATCAAGATTTAAGTCTATACCTTTTTTTTCAGCAAAAACAGATTTCCTATTCATCAGCAGGTTTGTCCAAAAATAGTTTGACTATTGCTTTTATGTAGCAACTAAACTTGAATAGTAACATTCTTTGTTCAAGTAATTTCACTCTACAAGTAATACAAAACTTCACAAGGTTTGAAATTAATTTCCCTTATTGTTTGCTTTTTACTTCTCTTTATTACCCAGAGTAGTTACCAAGTGGCAATGGACTAATCTCTGTGCTTTAATAATCCATGCAGGTGTTCATTTGCTAAATGCTTTAAACCTGAAATGAACCACATCAGTACTAGCAGACTATTACCAGTTATTAAGGGTTTCCTGTGGAACATCAGACACCTGTATTAAACGTGTAATTGAAAGCTCTGTAAATGTGACTGTTTCACGTGGGTCCCCAGACCAATTACATCAAACTCATGGATACAGTTGGAGGATGATAGTGTGCTGTATTAATCCCAAGCATTAAATTGTCTCTAACATTGGAATCTATGAAGCGAAGACTTGAGTGTAATGAAGCAATTTAGAAATTTACTGTCTGTACAATGAAAATGCATATCTTTAAATTAGAACAATTTTCCCAGCAGTGCCTTTACTGTTTGGGCAGTCCTTGCTTCTCACACCTTTCAGAGAGAATTAGTATTCCAAGCACCAGGAAGAGATCTACTTGTTTGATGAAATAAAAGCCCTCTTTTTAGGAAAGGCTTTGCCCCTTTGATCCAAGCATAAATATCAGTGGAAAAACCCAGAGCATGAAATAGATTTGGATTTGAACTAAATACTTTTTCAATTATTTTCTTGGGAGCTGATAACTTTCATCTATTCCTTAAAAAACACCCTATGGCATACAAAGGTATATGTATTATATTATTTTGGTTGTTAGTTTGTTTCATTGGGGGTGGGGGGGTTTACATCTATAATTAGTAATCACTGGATATTAAGAATATGCATCACTGAAACTAAGCAGTTCTATTTGCAACAATTTGAAGAAGACAAGCCCCAAAAGCATTTTCAATAAAGGCTGTAAGAACAGAGTCAAATTATTTGTGGTATGTGATGTGTTTGATGGCTCCTTGCTCTGCCTCCTCTGGCAGCAGAGATGCTGCTTGTTTGTTGCAGTTCAGTACATGATCTTTACTGATACTGCTCCTCTGTGCACCTATTTCTACCAGGCTGCTGACAGAGCTTTAGTCAGCTGCACATCGATTCTGCTTCCCTTTTCAGTCCCCAAAACCCACAGGTTTACACAGTAATTGCAGCTCCCCCCATCCTGTCATACCCCACGGTGCCTACAGGTGCTGGTGCTCCTGTGCTCTGCTGTCCTTGGCTGCAGCACAAACTGCAGCTCTCTGCTTTCCACTGACAGCTGGTAATTAAGAACATTTTTGCAGATCACCCCTTAAAACACAAACAAACACACATTACAAACCCCATCACCACACTCTGTTGGAACCCTTCAGCCCTTGTAGGCATCTCCTACTTATCCCCCCTGGCCTCTCCTGAGAGTGTCTTGCAACCTGCCTGTGAGTGGGCTGTTTTGACATGCCCCCTCCTGCCTCCACAGGGAGCACCAAGTCTGGCTGGCAATAAGGCCATCGAAGTCAGAGGCCATGTCCTTTTGTAATAGCCACAGGCCAAGACAATTAGAAGCAGCTGCTGATACCTAGATGAAGGTCTTGCTCCAGTTCTGTAAAAAGCTTATCTGGTTTTTAATCAGTTTAGCTACTGACAGTGCTTAACGATTAGGGCTTTTAAAGTTAAACAACAGGAAAAAATAAGCACTTCTTGTGAAAGCCATGGCATACAGCTGTTCAAAATATATTGCTCCCAATGCTAAAGGTGGTCCGTATAATAAGTATAATTAATCTAGATGGGGTACAAGGCAGTTACAAGTTTTCCCAAGGCACAAAGTTTTAATAGAATAAACCTCAGAGGCAGGGGAAGAAGCAGAAGTATTAAAATGAGATAATTAGGCTAGAACAGCAGAAAGGAAGCTCACACAGCAAGGGGCTTTCCAAGAGATTAAACCTCTAAGCTTATGTTTAAATAAATGATTTGCTATGCTGAAGGAGCAAAAAAAGAGTAGCTTTTCTGTTGACTGAACTACGCCTTAGTACTTAGAGTCCAAAGGAAATAGCAAGCAAAGAACTATGGACAACAGTAGTAGTTTGATATTAGAGGAGCTTCAGAACTAATGCATTTGTCGTTAGAACAAGTATTTGAAAGAAATGAGGACTCCCTGATTAGCTAAGTGGCTATGGGAATTATTGCATCTTAAAGTAATACCATGCTGTGTATTTCCAGTTCGAGTGAAAATGCTGAGGATGACACTGGGTGAACTCCTTTGAGTTCACTCGTGTTACCAGCAATATCCAACATTTGGCAAATATTTGATACAGGCCAGAGTAGGCACAGACAATGTGATGCTGCACTCCAGGATGATGCTGATGCATTGTGCAATCCCGTGTGAGTGGTGTCAGCCCTTCATACTGTTCCTCCTCCTCCTGCCCCTCCATATCATGTACATACTATCTGGAAGAATTTGCCTTTGCTTCACAACAGCTCAAAACTTGACTTCTTCAAACCCTAGATATCTTAAGATGGATTGTATCTAGTTTTCTTATAATATATTCCTAGACTTCAAAAAGGTCTATGTCCTCTCATATTTCAAATTATGTACCAGCTCTATATAGCTAATCCCTTCAAAGGTGTCTTCCAATGCTACTTGTGGAGAAGTCACTGAGAAACCAAATCTCTGCTAGTCCCAGACAAGCAGTAGTTGCAAGTGTAAGAAAGTCTAATATATTTAGCTTTGTTTGAAGAAAGTTTCTTCATTTACCTGATATAAGGATGGTGGAGACAAGTCTGTCAAGAATTTTTCCTAAACAGACAAAAACACATAGATAACTAGTGGTAATTACAGTATTTGTCTTCATCATAGTGATAGTGTTTATGTATTTTTTACATCAACTAAAACTCACCTCATTTTCTCACTGCAGTTTTTACCTTCAGTGTACAGAGCCAGACTTACCAGCCTTTCAGATACCCCTTTCAGTGAAAAAACCCCTCAACACAAAATGTATGAACTCAGCACTTTATTTAATTAGTGCAAGCTCACAATTACTCCAGATTAATTTTCTGAGAGAACTGATTTCATAAATAACAAGTTAGCAATTTCTTTAGAACGTGGGTGACTTAGAGCTCAGGTCCATCTTGAATGTGCACCCCAGTTTTGTTTTTACAACTCATCAAGGAAAGGAGTATTGCCCAAATCCCCACTAGCTGCCATTGATTTCTTCCCACTGACGAACTTCTTTGCAGCCTGAAAATAAATCCGGAAAGTGGCTATCAGGAAATACTCACTACAAGAGTTCATCATGCTGCTCACAGCCTCAGCTTCAAGTTACTAAACCAAACAACAAATCCTGATGCTACTTTATACATTATCACGTAAGCAATCCCCCTTTTGCTGGATAAACCTAATTGCTTCCAATCCAGCTTCTTGTTACTTTATAATCTAAACAGAAATGGCAGAATGACAATTGGATAGAAACAGCATAAACTTAAAAAATGGTTATTCCTAGAATAATTATGACACCACAAAATAGAGATCTCACTACTAAAGCTATTGCTAGTTGCTGCTGCAGTATAAATAAGCAATGACTGTGAAAAAAACCCAAGTCTTGTATCTTGCAATTTCTCTTTATGATGGATTTCTGTAGGAAGTTTGCTTCATGTGAAAGGAACAAGATAATGTGCAGTAGCAACGCAGTTAAATCAATGTATCATTGAAAGCCTGTTTGTTTTATTAAGCACATCAAATATTCTAGACTCAGGAATCCAAAAAGCCTTGACACAGAATCACCTGCGCTGGAACTAATATGAAGTTTTCCATGAATCTTATTTGGCAATTTTGATAAATTTAAAGTGAAGTAGATGACAATTTTACATAATTGCCAGCTACACTACTTTTGCAGTAGATTAGATTAAAGGGTCTCCTGTCAATCAAGTAAGTAAAGACATAAAAAGATACCAGCTGGGATTTGTGAGTTGCTTTTCTTTTTTTAAAGACAGTGTATGTGTGTGTTTATAAACACACAGAAATGAGCATCAGTTTTGCATAAAAAAAACCCTTACAGAGTGATTAAGGAACACCTGTAGATGCCAACATATACTTACACTCACAACATCAGCAGTGGCTACAGAGTCGATTTTTTGAGCAACAACAGATGGTGATGTGTGTGTGCCAGAAACCAGGGACTCGGAGCCAATTTCATTCAGTAACCCTTGTGCAGTCTCCACTGACATCAAATAGTTGGCTTTCAGCTGATTTCTGCACCAAACAAAGCATGAAGAATGAGTGAGCATGTAAGTCCTGCTATTACCTTCCCCAACACCCCTGTAAATACAAAGAGGTTTTAGTGCCTTCTAAGTTTTCAAGATTGCTCTCCATTTTGAAAGGTTTTCCTTTTCAAGGACAGAAGTCTGGTAAATATTTTATACACACAACAGCCAATATTTTAATTTTGCTACTGGAATGAATCTGAACTATACTGTTGTATTGCACAACTGCAACTTTAGATGCTCAGTACAGTTTAACACTACCTGGAGATCAAGCACCAACAAAAGTGCACAACCCTCTATAAACGTGAAGCTTTAAAACTTTGTTAGTATTACTGTTTGCCTAAGAGTAAATTCCCCCACCATGTGAAATATCCCCAGGGGCATGTATTCTGAGAACTCGGATGTAACATCACTAATTCTTGTGCTTTACACTTGCAGATCCTCATTACTATTAGTCTTTGAAGATGCCACAGACTGCTTAATATAATTGTTTTGGGAATTGCTGCAGTGCAACTGTAAAGGGAAATACCTAAATAATGCAATTTAGGATTCTAATTTAAATACATCTTAATACTACAGAGTATGATTAAAACAACAGCATCTGCTGATACTTGCTAATTCCTTACACTGAAACAGTTTTCAGAAGACATTAACATTTACCAAACAAGTTTTTATTAGGAAATAACACTCCTGGAGAATCAGTACAGCTTTGGAAACGAGTATTGATGAGCAGTTCAGTTTTAATGCAGGACCATGAGCAGTTCCCCATGGAAATAACTACAGGATGATAAGCTCTGCTGTACAGAATAGTCTGTTTGACAAGGAGCTACATATTAAGAAACTTCTCTTTACAGCACAAGACAGTTCTTTACACACTTACTTTGCTGTTGTGACATCAGCATCAGTGACACCACCTTGGGCAACTGCCTTTACCTGGTTCAAAGCAGCTTTAATGACCTGAGGAAAATGAAATCATGTAAGACTTCCCACATTAAATTTTAGCACATTATTTCTATTATCTGGGATCTTGGAAACTTCAGGGGAGAGAAGCTGACAATGTTAGGATTGTCTGCCCAACCACAATTCTGAACAGCTTTATAACAAAATTAAAACCACTGTAATAAATACCCCATGGAGACATAAAAACCAGTGTGGATTTTAACTGCACCACAGCATTAATTTGTAGGGTCTCACCATTTTTCATGAGACTATTCAATTCTGCCAGCTTCAAGAGGACCAGCATGGTCCTCATCATATACTTAGGCTTACAAATGTGAATCAGCAATTACAGTCAGCAATTCAAGGTATTTTACTAGTTCTAGTTCATATCACATATCTGTCATTCCCAGAAAGCAAGTCTCATTCCCAGCTTACAGAGCTGGGTCATAACTGAATAAGCAGCATTCTTACACAGGAAACCAGATTAATTTTCTTTTTCTTAGATGAATCAGTCACTACCACGACTCAAAACAGTACTTTGAAGGTTATGTTGTTAATACTTAAATTCCAATGAGCAACTACTCACCTCCCCAGTGTTTGCAGCCTGGGATATGGTGTAAATCCCAAAGAGCCCAGAATCAGAGTAATTAACATTAAAGGCGGAAGCCTGCAAAACAAACCTTCTCATCAGCTGTTTCAAGTATCAGAGCAATTCAGCATCAAGCATAGGAGAATAATTACTATTAGGATCTAAACTACTTAATTCAGGAAGCTAAACTCCATCTGTGCACAGGAAACATCAGATTGGGAGGCTTCATTGATACACTGTAATGTGTACAAGAATGCACTGATTAAGATAGCAGCTGAAGGTAGTAACCATTCAAAGATAAGATACACTTTATATAAATGAGTACAATAACCCTTTGAACTTACATCAAATGGCTGGCTAGTTGCTTTAGCAACACCCTGGGCCAATTTGCTGGTAACACGGCTTCCCCTCTTAACAAGGGGCCCAGCACCTAAAACATGCTGCAGGACACTGAAGGCATTTGCTTCTGCACTCCCAACAGCAGCTCCTTCTGCCACAATAGCAGCGTGGACAAGGCTATCACCATTCTGTTTTCTGATTTCTCCTGAAAAATACAAAACCAGAACAAAAGGCAGTTTAGTGTTCAGTTAGAAACTACTGTGCATTCAGAGGTATGGAAAGGAGACATTTTGCTTTCACAAGAAGCAGCCAGGGTCTGAAGTTACTGCGTTTTGACTCAGGAATACAGCATGAAACTGTTAGTAGGCTGCAGATACTTTTTAAAGTCCTTTACATTCAAAAATTTTCTTGCAAGCACAAAACCAAGTACCTTATGCCTTATTTGAACCTGACCCTAAACCACAGTGTGGGATGATAAAGCTCAGTGACTCTCCACGTAACAAATATTCAGAAAAGCAAGTATACCTTCTGTTCATAATAATATTTATCCTGATTCATAGAAACTGGAGTTATTCCAGTCAAATATTAAATGTTGGAAACTTCCTTTTCCCCACCTCATTTCTTTACAGCAACATCCAACACTCCAGCTAAACAACAGCTGTTGGTATTAGTGCAAGATACTGCTCTGAAAGAGCTAAGCATTGCTTTGACTCATGACATTTTAATACATCTTCCCTAAAAAGATATCCTACCTCCAGTTCTTAACAGCCCTTAATCTACTTTTAAGGGAATCTTACCAAAACTACCAAGAGTTTGCAGCTTGTTTTTCACCTTATAGAATAAATGATCTTGCAGTAAAACTTTGTTGAATATCTGCGTTCAGTTTTACCCCAGAACTTTCCATGGTGGGGAATAATCCTCTGCTTATTAAATGAGCCTCTGAAATGTTACCTTCCATGTCCAACATTTAGTGCAACTATACAGTTTCAAGTTGCAACTGTGAGTAATATAACATTTATAATAAACAGGGAATCAGTCACTCAGAACAGGTACAAGAAACACACTTACCCCCTCGATAGACTGCCTTTGCACCAGAAGCACCAGCTCCACTTCGGATATTTAGGAATTGCTCTGCAACTTGCTTTAAGTCAGAGTGCTTGACACCTGCAATGCAAGTTACTCCAGGTAATGCAATGACACTGAAAAGCTACAGTAGTTACATCAAAGTGTGTGAAGTGTACCACAACATTTTATTTCTACAGAGAACTCCAAATTCTACCAGTTCTCCCATATGACCTGCAGTGTCCATCCAAGAACATACATACCAATTCCTACAAGAGCCATTCTCCCACTTGTGAAATTGTTCTGTACAAAATGGTGAAGCTGCAAGGGTAAAATCACGTTTTAGGGCATTTTGTATAAAGGACAAAAACTCCTGAGTGTGTTTCTGACTTCATGCAGCAAACCCCAATGCTTCCAAAAGAACTGTCTATAGAGTGGCATTTTATTGCATTCCCCAGTGACAACCACAAAACCCTTTTCTACAAGGACACATGAATTTCATTGACAGCCTTACTATCCACAGAAAGCCATGACAATAACCACCTCTCTAAATGTGTACCCAGTACTAAAAGCTGCATGAAAACAAAACACTAACACCAGACCAATAAAGTAGTAAATACTGACTGTATATTTACTAAATTAACTCTCTCTCCCAAGTGACATCATCTATTCCTGAGAAAAAAACTGACACAGATTTGTAACACAACACAAATAATCCTACCTGCTCAGAAGTAATTTTTCCAACTCTGTAATCTGGACAATACAAAGGATTTGCCAGAGCATTCTTGTAAGCTGCAGCATGCAAGTTTTCCAGCACTCCTAAGAGGAACAAAGTTTCAGTGATGATGTTTAACATAAGAGACACTTGTAATGAAGATTATGAATGAAACTAAATGAAACAGAGCTGTGGTCCACTGTAAGGACCATGAGATCTGCAAAAGCAGGTCTAGAATAATCCAATCCCCATGAAGTTTCATCCAAATCCTTGGGCAGGAGCAATCTGGTCTGTGGCCTTCTATTCTTTTGTAACTTATTAAAAAGAAACCAAAGCAAACTAATAACTTGTATACTCTCAACACTTTTTGACCTCAACAGCAAGTTATAAATGCAATCAGTGCTTGGAGGAAGGGGAGCAGCAGAAAAATAACAATCCCCAATGATCCTTTAATTAGTTTCAGAATCATCATCTTCACTATAAGCATCCCCTGTCCTTGATCTTGAGAAAACAACAGCCTGTCTATAATATTGTTTGCAGCTTTGTGAGGTGTCTCATCTATCTCCCTATTCAGATGCTTTCAATTCCCTTCTCTTTAGTTTTTTCTTGTATCCAATAGGATTCTACTCATTTCTGTTTGATACTCTCCTTGTATTTTGTTCATACTTTTTCCTCAAGAGAAAGATGTCATTCCTTTTCTCATAGTTCTGTTTCTGAACATAACTGCAACTGAAAGTATTAAAGTACTATGAAAACCAACCTGTGGTTGATACAAGTTAAAAACAAAACACAAAAAAGACTGATTTAAAAAACAGTAGCACTTCAGTGTAAGCTAGACTATGAAGGTGAGCATGCTTCACAGAGTGGTACAGATTATGTTTACTGTGTAGAACAACTGAGTGATCTTGGATGACTGGAGTTAATAACACAAGATATAATGGAACAGGCTTGATCTGTCTGAGGCTTTGTGCTTATTTTTTGTGTTTTTCCTTAAACACAGAAACCTAAATTTACAATCCTAAAGCAGGAATCCATTTTCAGGATGATGAAAATATATATTGTTTTTATACCAAAATAACCATAAAAATTCAAGAAGTCTTTTGTAGAATACTGTTTTCACAACAATGACTAAATACCTAAATATTGTTTTCAGTACACAAGCTGTTGCAAAACTGTTGTCAACAGTCATGACTTGCACATTCTTTGGTTGTACTCCAAACAAATTAAAAAGGTAAAATTAAAGCTGTCAAGCAGAATGGTGTAAACTGTCTTCAGCATGTTACTTGCTAAATGTTATCACAGGCTAGAAAAACCTGTCTATTCAAAAAAGTTCCACAACAACAGAAAGGTCATACCTATCAACAGAAAGAGAAATGAAATGGCAGAGCAAAAGATAAACTATTTTTTTCCACATTTTTTCATTTTAAAGGAACTTTCACAGAGCCAATTTCAATTAGAAAACACACTTACCAACTTGAGGATTCTGAAATGCAATTGCTTTATCAACTTTTAATTGTGGCTGAAGATCAGCTACTTCCCATGGCCTGAACTCGGATGCTGTGGTGACATTAAGAAGATACTCCATTACTGTATCACTAGATAAAAAAAAGTTACAAAGGTATTAAACACGAGCCACATGTACTTCTGCAGTTCAAACTGATCTGCAAGCAACACATTAACAACAAAATATATCAGAGCAGATATTACCAGTGATGTACGAAGTACAAGAATTCAACTTCAGTTTTGTAGCACTCATGTGCTCAGGAATATGACACAGAAGTTGAATATTAATACAGTGATTTATTGGTTTATTACAAAAGCATGAGGATCCTCCTCCCACCCTGTACATGACAGGTCTTTATTAGGAGCTAAAGAACACAGTAACTCCCTTTGCAGCACAACCAGATACCTACACGTGGTCTCGCAGACATTCCACAGAGTAAGTAATTTTCTCTCTTGTGGAGTACACACTAAATGAGGAAAAAAACCAAAATCCATTTCAGCAGAGAACACAGAAGTGAATTTTCACACATATTCCCCACTGATTGAATTCATGGGCAAGATACGAACTGGAACAACCAGTTAACCTTAAATCTGCTTGGGATGACTGTTTAAAGGAATGATAATGCACTGCAGAAACAATTAAAACTCCCATTTTCAATGTTCAAGTAATAAGTGTTTTGTGACCTTAAGAATTACCATGGTAATTCAAGGTAAAACAGCAAATAAGACTGAATAGCAAAACAAGAAAAATGTATATATATATATATATTAAATAACTAAATTTAGAAATTATTCTCTTTGGGCAGAAAACAGTTGATCTTTTGCTTCAACTCATTTGTTAATGACAGGAATGGAAAAGAGCAGAGTCTCAAGTTATAAAACACCGTTTTTACCAAATTCTAGATAAAATAATCTTACTGGATGATTTCAAGATACATTGCAAGAAATCAGGCACAGCAAGTTCCCTCTTTTATTTCTCTTAGTCTTGTTTCTTGGCTAAACTCTTAGATCATGAAAGCCAATTACTGTCTGAATTGTTCCCAAAGTTGCAATATGATGAGCAGTATCTATTCATGTAAGATGGAGAAAAAAGTAATCTACTGACTTCAGGAAGCTTAATCTTGAAGTCTGGAAAGGCAGAAAGAAAACTAAGTTTTCTGAACAACTTACATTTCTTCCACTTAGACAACATTTATATTCTGCTTACTGAAAGCTCCTTTTAAAATACAAATCATGAATGCACTCCTGAAGCTTAGCAGAACCAAAAATACAAGATGATCCTTGACAACACTCACTGAGCTTATCCACCTACATACTGTTGTGCATATTGTCCTTTGTCTCCTTTAGTCACAGAGCTCATTTGCATCTTACCAAGACAGATTATCTTTCTATGTGGTTACAAACCTCAGGCTGCCCCCAACAGCTTCAATGCCACGAGTAATTCGGAAAGAGGATGCTCCTTTAGTGGTCTATTAAAATAATAATAATAAAAAAGGCAACTTACTATTCTAGCTATTTAAAAAACAGATTTTGGGTTAATGGCAGCAATAAGAAAAACTATTCAGAAGTATTACACACACAAAACTGAGTTTGTTTCAGCCACCTAAAATAATTTTTGTGCATATCTGAATATAGATATACCATATATATAATCTCAGACACCAGAAGAACCTAATTCTAAATAAATATTTCTTCCTGTTTCCCAGGGACTAATGTCATTTCTCCTGCACTCGAACCAGGTAACCAGTGTACACTCTTTTCCACTTGATATGATCTTTTACCATAACCTTTGTTTTTGCAATAATAAACCTCTGACCACTGCATCTACTGCCAACATAATAACAGAGGGAACAAACACCTACCAAATTAGATGCAAGACGAAGCAGGTGAGCAGTTCCCAGGTTACTGGTGGTTTCAAACCTGCTGCCTGTTTTAATAAACACACCAATTCTTGAAGTTGGAGAAAAGTTTTCCAGAGAGGCAATAACTAAGCCATTTGGTAATTTTGTGATCTGTATGAAAAACAAAAAAAAAATTAGTTTAGTCATTCACTTGAAGTACTGTCACAGCTCTGCTGTGACTGAGTTTTAAAAAATAAAGGAGAGAGAAAAAAACACCAGTATTCATACTGACCTCAAGATCCTCAGACTCTGGAGATAATTTTACTTTTGCTGCAGTTGCTGAGGTTTTAGCTTTAGGAGCTACTTTAAGCGAGTAAAATCTCTTCTAGAGGAGAAAGCATAAGAGAATGGGTTTCCTTAATTAGTTCATCACATGTTCCATTACATACTGACGAAGCAACTAATTTTAAACTAGAAATATAATGAAGGATTTCAAGCCCTGGAGTAAAAACAGTGACTCCCTAGTAATTGCTCTGGTTATTTTTTACATCACTGTTGAAACCTGTGTAATGAATTACACAAGGTTTACGGAAATCCAACAAATAGCACTGGAAGAGAGCTCTTGGTTTCCCCTCTCCTGAAGAGTCACCTCTCAGAGCCCCAGGCTGGCTACCCTGACTGCTGCACACAAAGAGGACACACAGGCAAGTCCCCAGACTGCAGTTTGGGCCTGTTAGAGCAGGTCAAGGAGACCACAAAGATGATCAAAGGGTTGGAGCACCTCTACTACACAGACAAGCTGAGAGAGCTGGGGTTGTGCAGCCTGGGGAAGAGAAGGCTCTGGGGAGACCTCACTGCAGCCTTGCAGTACCTTAAAGAGGCTTATAAAACAGAGGGAGAAAGACTTTTTATCCAGACAGTGACAGGATAAGGTTTCAAACTGACAGAGGGCATTAGGTGTTAGGAAGAAACTCCTAATTGTGAGGCTGGTGAGGCACTGGACCAAGTTGCCCAGAGAAGCTGTGGCCACCCCATCCCTGGAGGTGTTCAAGGCCAGGCTGGATGGGGCTCTGAGCAACCTGATCCAGTGAGTGACACCCCTGCCCATGGCAAGGGGCTTGTAACCGGACGATCTTTAAGGTCCCTTCCAACCCAAGCCATTCTGTTACAAAACGAGGGGCTAAACGTTGATATGGTTAATGCCATAATTAATCTGGGCACACAAGATTGCTCATCAAGCCCATACTGGGAGGCAACCAGGGGTTTCAGTTGTGTAACTGAAGACAACTTCCTATAAGAAAACAATTAACATAATCCAGCCTCTTCTAAGAGCTAGTGGGTAAACATGCTAATAATTTCAGGTAAGTAATTAACACAGTCCAGCCTTTTTCTAAGAAACACGTTAAATATGTATGTCTCTACAGTATAAATAAACTGCTAATTGAAGGGGGTAGTGTATGTGATAGGAGGAGACATCCCCCACTTGCCTGGCACTGAAATAAAGTGTTGCCTGCTTTCTAATACTGCAAAGAGCATTAGAGAGTTTTACTATTTCTTTGGTGACAATTCTATGATTCCAGGATTCTAAGAACCAACAGGAGCCCTTAATACAGAAGAGGTGAACATTGCAAAAGCCTTCCCTTCAGTAGCTGGCAATAAAAATGACAAGACAATTTATTTCAAATCTGAAATGCTCTTCCTTTCCACCCTCTTCAGATGTTGCTTACGCTTGCAGCATAAATTTACACATTACTCTTTTTTTCAAATTAAAATAATTTAATTCCCATACATCTCAAGGTGAAAACCGAATGACAGAAGCACCACTGCCCTCAGCTGTAGGGCTATTAACGATGTCACTCCCTTAGCTTTGCCAAGGGCTGTTCAGTGTTATCAGTCTGCGAAAATCTCATTTCTTCCCCGAGTTTTAGCCTCTCGGCCCTGTCACCGCGAGCAGCCGGCGCCCCCCCTCAGCGGCCGGGCCCCTCAGCGGCCGCTCCGTGCCCGGCCGGGCCCGCGGCCTGCCTGACCTTCACCCGCCGCCCTGCTCCGCCGCCCTTCA
>VXBX01009611.1:1133-20040 GCA_013400415.1 Scytalopus superciliaris | reverse complement strand
TTTTTTTTTTCCCCTGGAAGGAAACTGTTTATGAACCCAATATGTGCAAAGGGCAACTTCACTCCTGCAATGAAGTAATAAGTCGGTTATTCTCGCTCATTCACAGGTTATGTTGTATGTCACTCCAATTGTCACGCCTTTCAAAATTTTACTCACTTTCATTGTTTTGTCAGAGTCAACTAGGAGATCTTAGGAAAAAGATAAACTGACCTATGTCATCAAAACTGTTGAATAGAGAGCCAACATGACTTATCCATGGTGTCTAAAATGACTGCCAAGAGTATTATGGTATCTAAGAAAGACGGGTCTACTAGTGTGACCCTTCTCTATGTGCTTAACTATATTTTCTACCAATGAAAATTAGCTGGGGGTTTTTTTGAGTGCAAAGTCTTTAATTAAATTTTTGTTTGTTTGTTTGTTTAATAATTTTTGTCTGAGAGACTTCCCAGGGGTATATGAAGATCCTGGCATGATTTATAAATACACTAGTGCAAAAACAAACAAGTGCAGCCAAGATGTTCATGTATAGGGCAGGTTGGTGTGCATAAACACAGAGAACAAGTAAAAGCCAACAATTCAAGACTATCTTTATGCGTGCCTCATTCCAGACCAAGGAAATCCCAAACTAGTTCAGAATCTATTGAGTTTTCTGCTAAAAGAACATGATGGGAACTAGGACTAAGCACATACAGGAGGCAGAAATTTAGCTAAAATAAAATGTCTGGTTAACAGGGTTATAGTCAAGCTCAGGATAGGATCCCTGAATGAAAAACAAATCAGAATTCAAAGCTAATTAAACCAATGTCTGATTTCTATAACTCGTAACTGTACATGCAGTTTGGAGAGGAAGATGGAACAAAGGAATCACAATGGAAGTGAAACAAAGGCACTGAAAAGTTGAGTATGTGGTAATGGTGTTCTTCAACTTGAAATGCATCCAGTGCTGGCAATTCATCTTACTGGCAATTGTGCAGTTTGGAAAATTAGTTCAATTAAAGTAGCAGCTTCTCATGCTGAGAGCTGGGAGCTTGAGAATGTAGCAAGGGCTGGATCTAGAGGAATTCAGAGGAGAGTCATAAGAGTTGTAAGCATAAGCTTACATTTTTATGCTGTAATGAGAGTTTGAGAGCTGGTATGTATCTCCTAACTGGAGCTATACGAGACACATTGCAATTGGGGGTTGGAGAAATCATTGAATTCATCACTGAAGAAGACAGAGAAAATTCACAGTGGGTCACCAGTGAGATCAGCCTTGAGTGAGAATGAGGTGACCTCTTAGGTCCTTAGTACAATATGGTTAAGAGAAGCATACTCAGCTCCTCACTACTCTAGGAGTTAATACTGCTGAGACATATATGAATCCATTTGAAAGAAAAGAATCCCTTTGCACCAAAGAGTTTTTGTGTTTGTTTCCATTTGTAATTGTAAGTTTGAACTTATAATTTTTTTTTAATTAGGTAAATTGACTTTTTAATTTATTTTTTTTCAGAATTCAATAATGTTTGAATATATTTTATCTGAAATAATGAACTCATACTGTGATAATAATCATGATAGAAAAAAAAAAAGGAAAAAAAAGCCCCAGCATTTGAGAGATTCCTTTTATCTGGCAACAAGTTCCATCCAGTGGATGTAAACTTAACTACAATACATTTCTTTAATGATCTGGCCTAATTGGGACTCAAAGATATGGTATCTTTTGAATGTTGCCTGCATTTAACAAAGTGTTTGTAGACTGCTTTATTTGAAGCACCTTTAAATTATTAGCTTCGTGTATAAGTAAGAGTTTTTCTGAATATTTAATCAAGACTTGCAGAAAAGCATTGGCAGGCAATCATGAAAATTAGCAATGGGAATGACCTGTTGGGTCATCAGGCTTTTTTTCTTTCATTTCCAGTCACAGAATAGTGTAGATGGTTTCTCTGCACTATGTTTTACGGCACTTTGTCCGTTCTTTAGAATTTGAGCATTTCATGTTGAAAGAATGGCTGTAGCACAGGAAGCATGCTGGAACCAAGTTTCCTTCATGCTTCCACTGCTGTAAATTAAAAATCTCATCACCACTGAAATCAATGCAATTGTTCTTTGTTTCTATTAACGTGAAAATTAGGGTGCAGATTCCAGGCAAAATCACCAGTGGCCTGAATCATCCTTTTGTGGTGTCTGTTTTCTTTGATGATAAAATGAGACTTGAATAACTAATTGCCTAATGTAGATTTACTGTTCTTATGTTAATTCACAATACTTCATCTGATCATTCATACACACGCACTCATTATTGTTTCACTCAGTAATGCACACACACTTGTAATGAACAAATTTCATCAAACCTGTATCAAGAACAACATGAGAGCAATAGTTGCAAGTAGTAAGTTGTTAGCCCTTAAGGAAGGAACAAAAGGTTGTGAAGGTCACATGGTGACAGCAGCTACTTCTGCTTATGCTTAGGATGTTCTGCAATTGTAAGAACCCTTAGAAGAGAAGAAATTACAGGGAAGGACACAAAATGGGGCACTGCAAGTACCCAGTTCTCTCTCGCACATTGGAGAGACTAGTATGATTTTGTCTTTCCGTTATCTACTTGTGTTTTAGAGGTGTACCTTCTTTACTACTCTGTTTCTCCCCTTCTCCTTTCTCCTTTCTCTTTTTCCTTTTTTTTTTCCTTTTTTTTTTTTTTAAACCAGGAAGGATGTTAAAAAGGTACTTGACCCTAAAACATAATTGCACTGATATTTCAAACCATTACACTAGCTTCTGCTGCATCCACACTAGCTGCCAGCCATGAATAAAACACCGACATGTTGAAGCAGCTTTAAAACCAAGTATATATCACCCAAACTCAAACTGTCATGCACCTTTTATTGTAGTTTATTTTTTCCCCTGTTATTGCTCATTACCAAAACATGTGTTCATGTAAGCAAAATCTTTCTTTTCCTTCTTCAGCCTGTACCGCTCCCTGATTCATGAGTTATGCCAGAGACTGACTTCAGTAGCATCACTATGCTTTTTTATTATGAGAGTTACAAGAGGCCTGAACCAATCAAGACCAATTCCTTAGCAGATCAAGAAGAATGGACCTTGTATATATGTCTTACAAGTTGAAAAAGCAAGTGAGAGGCAGGACATAGTAAGGGAGGAAAAGGTATCTTTTCACAGGGAGAATTCAAAGACTGGTGCATACAGAGATTCATATACTGAAAGACAGAGTGGGCCAAATAGCTAAAGAGCAGGCAGTGTTGGAGCCCATGATAACCCTGATATCCAAGTTTTCTAAAAAGGAGCTGGCAAATATGACACAGCATCTCTGAGTTGCTTGTGGTCTTCTGGAATTACAACTGAACATTAACAGCTACTGCTGGGTGTCTACAATGTCAGTGAGTGCCTGTGTATGCGCACAGGCACTGCTCCTTTTTTAGACTTTTTTGAAACTGTCTATTTCTGAAGAATATTAAATCCTGTCTTACATCCCAAGTAATCCAAAATAAAGAGTATGAACTGGCTTATCATATGACGCTCTTAGTTTCCATTTGATCCCATGAATCTTTTATTCAAAACTTCATCATTAACATCAGTCAAGGTACATATGAGGGCCTGCATCCCTCTTCTCTTTTCTTGGATACCACAGAAACACAGAATGGGCAAGTCTGGAAGGGATCACAGTGGGTTATCTGGTCCAACCTCCCTGCTCAATCAGGGACATCCCAGAGTGTCTGGAATATCTCCAGTGAGGAAGACTCTACACTGTCTCTGGGCAATCTGTTCAGTGCTGGCTCACTGCACAGGAAAGAAGTTCTTCCTCATATTTAGGTGAAACTTCCTGTGCATCAGTTTCTGCCCCTTGCCTCTTGTCCTATTGCTGGCATCCTCAAGCAGAGCCCAGTCTATCCCCTGAGACCTCCCTTCGACACTGACAGACAATACTTTAGACATTGATAAGGTCTCCTATCAGCTGTCTCTTCTTGAGGCTAAAGAGGCCCAGCTTCCTCATCCTTTCCTCCTCAGAAAGACACTCCGATCCCTTGATCAATTTGTTGCTCTCTGCTGGAGCCATTTCAGGAGCTCCATGTCCGTTCTGCCCTGAGGTCCCCAGAACTGGACACAGCACTCCAGTGGAGTCCTCACCTGGACTGAGTAGAGGGGCAGGATCATGACCTGCTGGCAATGTTCTTCCTAGTGCAGCCCAGGATTCCATTGACCTTCTTGGCCACAAGAACACTGTTGTATCATGGACAGTTTGTTGTCCTCCATGTCCTCCAGGTCCTTCTCTGTGGAGCTGTTTTCCAGCCAGTCAGCCCCAGCCTGTGTTGGTGCCCCAGGTTATTCCTCCCCAGGTGTAGGACCTTGCATTTACCCTTACTGAATTTCAGAAGGTTCTTCTCTGATCATCCCTCCAACCTCTTGAGGCCCTTCTGATTGGCTGGTCACCCCTCTGGGGTATTGGTCACATCATCAGAGAACTTGCTGAAGTGGCACCTGCCCCCTAATCCAAGTCATTGATGAACAAGTTAAACCATACTGGGCCCAGTATAGAACCTTGGGGGACACTGCTTAGTGACAGACCTCCAACTACACTTTGTGCCACAGATTCTGATCCTCTGGGATCTGCTATTCAGCCAGTTCCCAATCCACCTCACTGTGCATTCATCTAACCCACACTTCTTGAGTTTGCCTATGAGGATGTTGTGAGTGACAGTGTTGAAAGCCTTACTGAATTAAAGGCAGACAAAACCCACTGTGAATAGTGACACCCATGGGTGTCAAAATCATTCTCACAATAAGGAACTTTGGGAGTTTTAACATGCTAATTTTCAACAATGTCAAATGAGAAAGAGAGGAAGAACTGTCAGAGCATGTTTTACATACTTTTTATATAATTAAAAAAATAATTAAAAACACACCAAACAAACAAACACCCCTCAAAAAAAAACAAAACAAAAAAAAACCCACCAGGTGAACCAGTGAAAATACACAAAATATGCTTTTCCTATCATGTTGAAGTTATTAAGACTCTGGATTCAGTCTTCACATTTTCTTCCCTCTGCAAACTCCAATAAGATGAAGGATGAAGCAATGAATCTCCCGAATTATGTTTTCTAATTTGAGAGTAGATAAAAGACTGATACAGATCACTCATCTGCAGTGTGTTAGAACCAACTTCCCTAAGGAACCTTTATTTTCACTTTTTTTTTTACTTTTTTTAATTTACTACCTTAATTCCGCATGACATTTTGGAAAGGCATCACTTCAGTTTGATAGATGACTTTGTGGGCCAAGTGTCTTACTTCAGATCTGAACCTAAACAATTGCTTTGCCTAGAGGGAAAAAAAAAAATGTAAGCAGTTAGTGTGATTCTTTGCTCTCAACTGTCACTGCAAATATACCTCACTTTAGATGCAACCAGAAGACAGTCGATGATCCTTTCGTCAGTGTCAGGTCTGTTTCATAAATCAGACAGCAGGAGCTGGTCCAGAAGTCAAATTCTGAGTGCTCTCCTGGGGTCTTAATGAGTTACCTTTGAATTGGAGCAAGCCCTCATGGGTCCCAGGCTGTTTGAACCCCATAACTTCCATACAAGTAGCTATCAAGCCAATGGGTCTTCTGGGTTCTTACTTAATATGCTTAGAGGTTTTGCTATTAGAATAAATGCCAGGTTTTTTTTGTTACTAGATTCCCCAGGCTTTCAGAGTACAGTTTTAAGCACTCTAAATGCCACCAGTACTCATTATCCCACCTCCCACTCCCTAGTGGAATTCTTAAGTGACAAGAAGCTGCAAAAATACAGATGGCATAATTATATATTTTGCAGTTGATTAATCACCACAAAACATTAATCACTTTTGGTATAACAATACATAATCAAATTCTTTATAGTAGAAATTAAGTTTCTTTCTGATAGGGAATGGATTCCTTTAGGATATTGACATGGCTTTTCAGCATCTGTTTTGCATCAATTCCACATCTGCATTTGATTTAATCAGCTTTAGGGCTCTGCAAAAAATCGCTTTAAGGCTTGTTTCATGTTTCTAAGTGTACATGTTAATAATAGTAGAAATGCAAATAGAGATATATCTGCTGTGACAAACTACTCTTTGTATGCTGTGCTTACTTATTTTCTGCCTTCAACAAATCCTTTCTCTTTTTGAGTTAGTGTGTTGAATGGAACAGAAAGTTACTTTTGAAATAATTCAAATTGATAATACATTGACAGAAGAAAGACGGTCTAGATAGCACACCAAAGAATGAACTCCAGATAGCCTGTTAGAACTGCTAACATCAAAGGCATGAGGAATTTTTGTTGGCCCCATGGTCAAGGCATGATGCTGTAGCTGATCACATCAGATACTTTTACCACCCTCACTGTGCTGTTTTTGACTTCCCAGTCTCAGTGGACTGTCATATGCAGCTCTCCTGCCACAGAATAATCTCTGGTGTTGCTTCAAATTTATGATTTTACAACACTGGCCTGCAGATTGTTCCAGGATTATGTCCCAGGACATGCTAAAACTGGTTCCAGCTCTGTCTGCAGGTGTGAGTGATGGAGGCCACAGCTTTCACTTCTGAAAGTGAGCTTTACCAACCATGTTATGGAACAGCCAGAGGCCAGTACATGTTCCATCACTGTTGCTAAATCTGGGTCACTGTGCAGTAAAGAAACATAAAATGTGAAAACCAGAGGCAGAATAATCAAGCAGAGTCTTGATTTAATTGTCCACTACTAAGGGATATACTCCCTTAGACAAACTGTGTAAATGTAATTAAAAAACAACTCTAAAATCCAAAAAGATACCTCTGTAAGATTAACTCACTCTTTCACATTAGTGTTTTAGTGCATCGGAACATATATGCTTTTGCATAGATTAAATAATCTATCTGGAGGACACAGGCTGGAGAAACCTTTCTGTTCAGGCAAGGGGTAATGAAGCTTACTTGGGATATGGAAGCTTAAACTCAACTCAAACTCAGTCCAATGGAGGCTTCTGAGAATATTTCCCCCTATTTCTGCAAGAAGTATTCTGACTCCCAAGATACTCTGGAAAGGAGATGTCATCCTCTCTCAAACTATATGCTTTGAGTAGACTGTTGACTTCAAATGGAGAGTGGTATTCTCTCTTCAGCTTGAATTTATAAGTCTTTTTTTTTTCCCCCTCCCACATTACATATTTAGGTGTCCTCCTGTCTCATCTGTTAATCCCATGGAGATACATAAGTTATCCATACAGTCACTTGCACTTAGTTCCTCTGAATCACATTTGTAAAATACATTCTTTCTCTTCTAATTGTATGGGAGACATCTGTACCACTGTGTAAGACCCAAGGTTAAAAATTGTACCAAGATGAATGCCCTGAGTTGAATATGAAACCACTAACTTTCACTGGACTTTTTTTCAATTGAGATACAAATCATCTCTGCAAAAAAATGTCAGCAAGATTTTTTTTTAGAATTTAGAAATAATTTATATTGAATAGTACCTAAATGCATGAATTATACCACTTAGTTAAATAAGATAATTGTGCAAGCACATTACTAACGAAAACAGTGCAACGGAAAATCAATAAGAAGCTGCATCTCACATTCAGTGTATTCAACTCTTGATTTTAATACCTAAACACTAGATTCAGAGTATGCATGCATTGTAAAAATATTCATATTTATCATGATTGTCTGAGGGACAGCAAGAGAGCAAGATAGCATATTTGTAATATGTGTAATACCATTTGCTGCTGCATGAACATTACTTGTAAATTAACCATGCAACCTACAAGGAGTCATTAAAAACTGAACAAATAAAACAAAACAAAAAACCACCCCACTTTAAACTGAACTAGACCAACTAGGTTTTGAAACAAAGTACTGTGGCATGTGTTCTAAACACATAATTTGTCTGCTGGTGCTCAAAATTGGGATGTTGCTGGCTTCTATGAAACACTTTTAGAGCTATGAAGAGTGGTGTTATAGAAATAAAATGACTGATGTTCTGCCAATACAAACCTCAAAAGGAGGTTGAAAAACACAGCAAGAGTCGCTTCTGAAGCTGGAGATAGGGAAGCATTATGTTTTATTTTGCCCTCTAATATAAGCCCCAAAGCATTGTTTCACTGAAACAGGTCTACTACCTGAACAGAGTCCAACTCTGTCTTTTAGCACAAATGCTAAAGTGATGAAAAATCCATTCAACATGTCACTGTAAAATTTCTGTGTTATTGCTGGAATGAGCAGAGCACAGGGTCTTCACTTCTACAGGTTTTGTCCTCTGTTTTGTTGCGTACTGAGGAGATGTAGATCCAGCTGTGCACTGCTTATTTGTACTGGGAAACTGCTAGTTGCCCAACATCCCCACTGATAACAAGAGGACTGTTTGAATTGAAAATGTTAGCAGGTATGGGAAACCATGTCTGAATCCTTAAGGACACACAAGGACATTGCCATGATCAATGGTAGATAGGAAAATTGCTTACTTGCTTGGGAAAAACTTTTGTTTTGACNTAAACAAGGAATCATGATGATTCTGATACAGTGTTTTTTGAGGAATAACCATAAAATCTCACAGTACCTTAAAACATAATAATAATAAAAAAAGATATTCTGGAACACGTGCATATTTTCTCAAAGTCTTTTAAATCAATCAATGTAGTTTAGTGCAAGTCCTTTAGTGTGTAATGTTGATCCTTGTTAAGGCGAATTTTCCTTTCTAGTGCACTTCATGCAAAGTAAATTTGACATTAACACTGCTGGATAATCTTTTCACCCTCAGTTTGAATATTTAAAGCAGGATTTAAAATATCTTAGAGAGAAGAATCCTGAACTGTCAGTAAGTGGAAAAGCAGAGAAGCAATAGGTATTTCTCATCTCTGTTTTTACAGTTCAACATTTTTAGGGCAAAAAACAGAACTTACTCTTTTGACACACTTGACATAAATGTTAGAAACATGCTTTTCTGATCTCTGTGCTCAACACATACTGCAGTGATTATGTATATTCTCCAGTACCTACTTATGCCTACTACTTACAGTAGCCTTAGTAGTCTTATACTTCATAATTTTTGCCATGAATTAGTAAAGAGAACAGTGTATGTAATTTGATGAATGTATGTCTGAGGAAAAAGCGATATGACCAGAACTACTGCTTACTCTAAGGAATGACAAGAATATTGTTACAGGGCAGCAAAAGAGTACATATTTCAGTTGCAGTTGGGTTCATATAGCAGATGCAACCAAACTTTAGTGCAGGTAACAGTGAATCCTTGGACTTCACTGAATGATGCTGAACTACATCTGAACTACTCAACACTACAGATAAACTTGCTGTGGGTACCAAAACAATACAGATTGAGGTTAGGTCATAGTAACTTGTTCTGAGGTCAGATGTGTGATAAAAATGCAAGTTGTATCCATTCTTTGAAAGAAGGAAGTAACAACAAGAAACAAAAACTGATTAACAAGATGAGAATATTTATTCAGTCAGAAATTGAGTAGCTGATGGTTCTATTAACACCTTCACCAAACAGGTAAATTGTTCACAAAAAATCTTGATATTGCAACAAATAGAGATTGCATCTCTCATAAAGTCATACAAGAATATTTCAAAGCTGGAAAACTCCATGTGTATCTCTTTACTATGCCAGATTTATAAATAATATAAACACCTTATCCTAAAGTACATGGCATGATTTTTTGAAGACCAGCTTACACTGGAAGAAAATTAATTGTACTTAAGAATGATATAATGGTCAACATTCTGAAAGACAAAGAGGATCTTGGACAGGCAAATGTAGATCTGCTAATGGAATATGATGTTCTAGCACAAAAAAGGTATCTTGCTGGAAATATGCCATAATGAAAGGTAATTTAGAACTGTGTAAGGCATAGATCTAATTATGGAGAAACATGATAACTTACTCAAGAAGTATGCTATTGCACCTATGCATTTCTGTCTTATTTAAACAAGCAACCTATCCAAAAACATCATCAACCTTCCAAAAGCCAGTAGAAGGTATTTTTTGTATCACTATAATGTGAATAATTTTAGTCCATATTAAATAAGCTTTTTTGTTGATATAAAAGACATGACCATATACATCAGACACAGTGAACTAACATAATATTTATTCAACTCAGCTTGAGACGCACAGAAGCTGAAGAGTAAATCTAGTCAATTATCATGTGATAAAAGGAGTTACCTTCTGAAGTTGCCCGTCTCTTTCTCCATTGACTATAAAAAGGTTATGGATGACTAATGTAAACTGAGCAACTAATTTGTAACAGACTGTTAGTATGTGAAAAGATTCGTGTCATGGGAGAAAACTCACAAGGAAATTTTGATGCACAGGGGAGGCTGCGTATACTAAACACTCATTAAATGCCTTTTCAGTGGTCACTGGATAATCAAAATCATAGGAAAGCCTTTTGCCACAATAAGACTGCTTAAAGCTGTACAGACTTCAGAGCTGGAAAATGGGCTTTTATATCTCAGCATTTAACAAGTGATATGTTTGTTTTTCTGAACACGTATCTGCAGATCTGAGAAACAACTGGCTAAACTAGAGACACCAGAATCCTCTCCAAACAAATATAAGTAGGACAAAAGGGAATATATTTAAACGGGAATACTTTCATTTAACCAATTAAATGGGTATGTGGGAGAACAGATCTGAGATCCTGTATAGGGTTTGCATGATCAGATTTTGGTAGTGGAGAGGCCACAGGGATAGCTTATATGAGAAGCTGCTGGAAGCTTTTCTCCCATGTCTGTCACAGCCAGTTCCAGCTGGCTACAGGACAGACCCATCACTGGCCAAGGCCAAGCCAATCAGGAATGGTGGCAACACCTCCATGATAATCCATTTCAGAAGGGAAAAAAGGTGTTATTGTGCAGAGGTATTTGTGGCTAGAGAAGAGAGGAGGGAAAATACGTGAGAGGAACAGCCCTGTAGGCATCAATGTCAATGGAGAAGGAGGGGCAGGAGGTGCTCTAGGTGCCAGAGCAGAGATTCCCCTCCAGCCCATTGTGAGGCAGCTGTGCCCCTGCAGCCCACGGAGGTCCATGGGGGAGCAGAAATCCACCTGCAGCCTATGCTGGAGCAAGACGTGGCCCAAAGAAAGCTGTGACCCTGTGGGAGGCCCATGATGAAGCAGCATCCTCTCAGGGACCTGCTGACCCATGGAGAGAGGAGCCCACACAGGAGCAGGTTTTCCTGGTAGGATTTGTGACCGTGTGGGGAACCCATGCTGAAGCAGCCTGTGTCTGAAGAATTGATCCCCATGGATAAGTGTTCCATACTGGAGAAGCTCATGAGAAACTGTCTCCAATGGGATGGACCCCACCTTGGAGCAGACGAAAGACTCTTCTACCTGAGCAGCAGCTGGAACAACATGTGATGAAGCAACCATGACTGCAAGTCCCCGTCCCCCTAAACTGCTGAGGGGCAAGAGGAAGAGCCTGAAAAGGGAGGGAATAGGGGAAGGTGTTTTAAAGATTTATTTTGCTTCACCTTATCCTGCTCTGATTTTGTTGGTAATAAATTTGGTTAATATTCCTAAGCCTGTTTTTTCTGTGATGGTAATCAGTCAGTGATCTCTCCCTGTCCTTAACTCATGAACCTTTCACTATATTTTCTCTCCCTTGTCCTGCAAGGTGCAAGCTGCAGAGGGGAGTGATAGAAAGTGATAGAGAGGATTTGATGGGCACCTGGCATCCAGCCAGGCTCAACCCACTACAGATGCTCATCTGTTTGTATACTCCTGCAATATCTGTATAGTGTTGTGGGGCTGCCCAGATTTACAGAGCAAGTCATAACAAGCACCTGATTTGGGGAAAATACACAGTGGTAATGGAAGGTTGTCAGTAAGAAGCCTGCAGTGTATTTATACCCTCAGGAGTCCACTCCAGTGTTATCTCTGATATAATAATAGACTAATACAGAATCCTATGCTAATACCCTTACTCACATCTCTCTCAGTTGTTTCACAAACTAAACTTCCCCAGACATTCACAAGAGTTATACCCCAGCAAGGACCAAGCAAAGGCAGACTCAGCAACTCAGGAATAAGTAATTTTAGGAAAGTACATTGATTAGCTATCTCTATTCTTGTTTAAACATATTCCTGCTACATTGTTGACTGAGAGGATTTGCATATGAAAGCAGAATGTGCTCCAGCGTTGAGGAAAGGGTGAGATGCTCACTGTGTATTTATGGAAAATAAACTGTTAAAGAGTGACAACCAGCTCTGAAACTTCAGGGTAGAAAAAGAAGAGAGAGGTAGAAAGAAAGAGGGATAGAAATCTAGCAGCTTTTGACAGGTATGCATAAATCTTCCTGAAGGGTAGAGTCACCTGAGGAAAGAGAATGTGAGAGACCATTAAACCATAAGAGTTTTGCAAGAGTGCTGAGGAAAATGTGGAAGTTTGCAAGTCATAGACTGGCACGTCCAAATGCAGATTGAAGATCATCAGGAAAGCTCTTTGCCTCTGAGGTATATGGCTAAAAGGACCTATGTTAAAAATGTTGCTTCATGAGGTCAGCTATTGGTAAAAGTCAATTTCTGGGGTAGCAGAGCAGATGCTCTTCATGACAGACTGCTGTTGCAAACATTAGCAAATCCAGTATTATTAAGTAGTAATATTTAAAATGTCCTGCCTTACAAGAATCTGGACAATTCTTACTGCCATGATCCACTTCAAGTTTCTAGGCCAATCTTTTCACAGGTGCAGTGGCCTGAGTGATGAATGAGACTAGCTATAGTTCATCTGTGTTTGAAGAAGATAAACAACTTGATGCCAGCTAAGTCCCTTTCCACAAAGGGAACAACAGAGTAATGTATTGAAAGGAGAAAAGGGGTTTATTTTCCTTCATCCTTCTATCAATCAGTGCTATTCTCAACTTTGAGACCAGTAAATGCTCTTATGTGAATCTTAGTAGGTGAAGAGCTGTTTTTTCCTGGTTTAAAGATGTTTTTGTTTGTTCCCTATCATGAAATGGGGTGAAGAAGAAGGAGGGAGGGTTGGAACTGGGTGAGGTGGATGTTAATTGCCCACTTTGATGGATTTCTCACTTTCTCACTATTCCATGTGCCACAAAGACAGTACTGAATTCCCTTACCCAGTATGCAAAGTTGGTCTGAGAAGACTTTGTTTGTTTTTACCTTTCTTACTATTTCACCTTTATTCACAGTGTTCACTTCCTGTGAAAATCCAAAAGAAATCTACTCCCGTACTCCACCTTGTTTTGCATTTCTTGACCAATATTTCATGACACTGTGATCTTCACTGTCTTGAAAGACAAATAAGACAAAGTCAGTGCAGAATGAACAGTTAAGAAGCTACTCAGCTGTAGGATTTGTCTTACCTTTGTAACATTTTTTTTTTCTTTCCCAAGAAATGAGATCTATGGATAAACCAAAGATCAGATAACTCCCATTTTCTCTTGTGTTGTTGTGATATCAGACAAGATCATACCAGAAAATCAATAAGGAATTTCAGAAGATGCAATGTACATTATTTCCTCTTTTATTCACAATGTCTTTATATATTCCTTTCTATGACTAACAGAAAAGTGGTGGTTTCATGTCATACTCAAACACACTTTGTCACTTGGTCTGCTCTGATCTGTTAATGGCAATATGAACCAGTTACATTAACTTGATAAAGCAAAAAATAAAACTGTGTTGTCCTTGTATATGAGAGGAATTTACATGCACTGTTGCAGAACTGAATCACTAAACATTTCTACAGTTCTAGTTTTTCCTTTTCTCTACTAGCATGGCTGCTGAAACTACAGGCAATAGTCCCTTTCTCTCAAAAAACCCTGGAGAAGAAAACAAATAAAAAAGAAAAACAGGAAAAAACTCAAAAGTTTATTCTAAAAGTACAAAGCTCAGGTCAATGCTTCCTTAGATGACAAAATCCCTCCTTGTACTTCTCTTTTTAAAATAAGCACAGTCCATCTCACCTCTAAGAAACAGTTAAGTTCAAAAAAAGTCATAAGAAATGATCCGCCTCAGTTAATATTAGGTGTCTACATATTTTATGTTTACTCCTCAGCTAGTATTAAAGTTGCCTTCATATTTCATTAAACAAACAAACAAACAAACAAAAACAACAACAAAAAAAAACAAACAGAAAACAAACCCACAAACAAACAAAAACCAAAAAAACCCACACCCAAACTCATCACCTCCCTCATCGTCAAAAAAATCAGGCCTTTTACCTGACATATTTTAGATTTCTAGTTAAGAATAAGTGTATTGCACCCTAAAAGTAACTATTTATCTGCTTTTCTACCTAAGAAAGCCAAAAGATCACTAGCTCAGGGGTAAGGTCTACATCTAATTAGATAAGGACTACTCTTAATATTGGCAATAATGATACAAGTGACATTAATGGAACGCATGGCTATCACCAGGTGCCATAGCTTCAAGGCAAGTGGAGTTTTTAAGTAATGTTTGGGGACAGATATATAAGAATGAGTAGTTGTCATGGGTTCAACTTTGGCAAAATGCCAAACCCCCCCAAGACCCACGAGGTCCCAGTGAAAGGAGGGAAGGAAAAAAAACTGAAACTGGAAAAACTATATACATATATTTACAGGAAAGTTACAATACATATANNNGGCCTGCTAAATTTGGTTTCAGGCCTAACTAAACTAGGGCCTTAATCTAAGTTTTGGGGGTTTATCCAACCCATCACAGTAGTTTACTGAAAACATGAGCACTCTAAAAGATTCTCTTATCCACTATAATGCAAACATTCAGCCATCAGTTGTAGATTGCCTTCCTTTACCTTAGACTGCAAACCATTTTTTTTTCTAAAATTCAGAGCATAGAAGGTCATATCATGTTGCTTTTTTTTTCCTGTAAAGCAGCAACCTAGAAATGAATCGCAAGTGTATGCACTCTGCCTTAAGTGTTCAGTAGTTGTAGCACATCCTTTGAAAAATCTTTCTTTAAATACCCGAAGTGTTTAATTTATGAGATCAGAACTCTCACACCTCAGGAGGGAATCTCCTCTGTGCTATCATGTATTCTTCAGTGCATTTCTATCTTAGTAAGAAAGAGCAGAAACAGGAAAGAGAGAAAAACTGTGAAAGAGAGGCGTAGGAATCAATGAACTCAAAAGGAAGAAGTGTTAGGTAGCAGTTCCTGATGTATGAAATATGTCATTAATTCTCACTTTTGTTATTGTAAAATATGTGATTATCTACTTCTGATCAGCCCTAACAGAAAAGATAACTACCACTCATACCTGTGGTGGAGACCACACAGCCACAGGTGCTCACCTCTGAGTCCAGATAGGTTGACCACCAGAAGTAATACAACCATATGGCTAGGGTGTAGGCAAAATGCCTATGGCAACCCAAGGAAAAAAAGCATATTGTTACTCTAGAGACTTGCTTTTAGATTCTGTTGTCCCCCAGAGTCTTCTGTGTAAGGCTGATCCTAAAAGCACCTTCTGAAAAAGCTCAGCAGAGTGGTCAGTATAGACAGGCAACGTTTATCTAGATTTCAGGTGAGTAAATAAAATTGTCTAAATGGCTGTCTTAAAGCATTTAATATCTGTCTGAGGTAGACAGATATGATGTAGAAGCTATAGGAGGTCTGTTTCTGTCTGGATTGGTGGCTGGAGGCACCTCAGTACATTTCCTAGTTTTCAAATCCTTCTGGGGTCTGGGCACAGGTTGGAATCCTGAGTGAGTAGCCATAGGACCTACTTATTTTGCTTCTATCTGCAGGCAAAACCCAACATTTCAGTGATTTTGGTGTTTATAATATTAAGCCAAATATTAGTTAGAGATTCTCAGAATCAAAAAGCATTTTGTGGAGTCTGTGCTGAAGTAATTTGACCATTTGTATGAAAGACACCTTTCAATGAATTGAAAACAGATCTTCCAACTGCATTCTACTGTTTCAAAAACCACACTCTTCTTTTAAATATAATATTATCAAACAAATAAAAAGCAAAAAAATGTTGATTGCATGAGCTGACACTTTTAAAAGGCTGTCTTTTATTCTGACTCACTGCAAAGAGCTCTGGCTGTTTTTTCTTTGTGGGATCTGAACTCACTGGCCATTGTTTCAAAGCAAAAAGTTTTAAATCGAAAGGGAAAAGAAGGAAGAAAAGAAATATCAAATTCAGCAAACTTTTATAGTACAGAAGAAGAGCCACTAAGCATACAGTCATGTATTCTCAGAGTAAATGACATGCGCTTTTTGCTCTGGTGAGCGATCCATATTTTAAATGTCCCCATATACCATTATCATGCATAAAAACCTGACACTATTATTCATGTCCTTTTCCCAATATCCATATTTTGACATTACCACTGAAAAGATCCAGTGTGTTCAGTGGCTTCTTAAAAATAAATAATTGAAAGCTACTGTAAATTATATTAAACCTCGACATGGCTGACCCTCTCTTGCCTCAGTCCATTGCTATCTCTTTAAATGTATTCCCTCCTAAATTATATTGTAATTTGGAGGTGCTGAAATCTTAAGTTTTTTGACTCAAATGTAACTTCTTCCCAATGCATAATTCATTTTCACTTTGTTCTTGGTGCTGCGTGTGCAATCACATTTTTGGCAGCCAAATGCAGGCTGAAATCAACAACTCTGTAACGGGTGAGAATGAAATCAGAATGGACGGCTTGGCGGAAGAAATATTAAGCATGTCACAATGTTTTGTACTCTATCTTGTGAAATGGAGACAAAAACCTCAAACAACTCTTGAGTTTAAAAGGAATGACATTTAAAGTCTGAAAATTATCCACTGCTGATGTCATGCTGTTGTTGCATTTAATTACTTTTCACATCACATAAGCTGATGGCTTCTGAATAATTTTATACAACGAGACTTTCTGATGGAGAAGGTACTCTTCTATTTTCTGTTTCTTAAACTGGAATAAGATAGTCATTCTCTGTGGGCTCAAATAAGGACCATCAGGCTTACCTAATAAAAATGAGTGTCACCAACTTCAGAGTTTTGACCTTATTTTCTGAAATAAGACCCTTGCAAAAGTCATGAAACTCCCATGAAATTAATATATTATTGGGTCAAAATTTCAAATGCTCTAAGGCAAGGTAGTTTTGCTACCTTATGTTGACTGACAGTCATACCTTTTTTTAAAATCTTTTCAACATGAATAAGTAGTAATGGAAACAGACTCATTCAAAACACAACATCCTCCAGTATTATGGTTTTCTTAACATGTAATTATATCTGCAAGACAGCAAAGTAGACAGAAGTGTGGTTGTAACGTGATGGATCTATGACAGAAACATGTCGTATTGATAAACATTCATGAAGTTGTCATATGATCAAGCATAAAGATGACAAGTTTTTGTCTTTATGAGATCACACAGCACCTTCAAGGCAGAAAGGTGAAGAGAAAGTTGTGAAAATTCAAAACAATCTAGGAAAGTCGGGAGTATAGAAAGACAAACTTACAAGATAAAAAATTACATGTAATGACCTGGGAAGACATGTAAAACCTGTGAAAGAGAAAGGTGGTAGATAGGGGTAAGCTGCTGCAAGGAAAGGGTTAAAGATGGAAAAGAAAATAGGGTTCAAAAGGCAGTTGAGACATAGAAAACCTTCTCCCCATCAAAGTGTACTTAGAGAATTGTCATTTATCTGTATAAAATCAATATGTTATAAATAAGTACCTTGTATTATTAGAAGTGTCTAAATCCTGTTGGGCAAGACTGAAAATCTGTGATGACTACCATAACCTCTGTGTCAGTAATGACAGCCCACCTGGCTAACACAATTGCTCCTTTTCTCTCCGCTGCTTTCCTTGCTCCCACCTCCAAGGCTTCACTTCAGTTCACCACTGCATGTTCAGCTTTTCGTTTGTACTTCTGAAGCACGGCACAACTGAGTCCCCTGAGCACTGATTCAGTCCTTAAGTGACCAATGTCTTCCTGACACCTCCCTCTGTCCCTGACTGATCTTATTTCATCACAACATCAGTCGAGAGGATAAACAGTCATCAGAACTCAAGATCATCGTTTCAGTGTTATGAGTGACACATACCTTTGCTTTTTGTCTAGCCTTTCCTCAGTTCCAGTTTATGATCTATGCTTTTCCCTCCTGATTTCTCACTATCCATCTGTCCCAGCATTGCACCTTGTGCTCATTGTTATAGCAGGGAGACAAGCGTTATTTGTATGATAACAACTCCCATCCCAGTCTGCCTCTGTGGTTTTTGCATGTTGTTCTGCAGGACTAGAACAGCTGTCCTGAGGTAATATGCCAAGCCCCTTAACCTTGCATTATTCAAATCTCTCCCTAGGGAACCAGAAAAGTCTGTGAGCATCCTCCACTTACGGGAATCTTTTGGCAGTTTATATGGTGTTATGTCAGCCCTATTCCTCTCGCTAGAGAGAAGAAGCCTATTGCATTAAGCAGGTCATATTTTCATGGAGTCTGTTTTTCTGAAAAGATTGAGATTCTCACCCTGACTCATTAAGACAAAGAATGCGAAGACAAAGAAAATAGTTCAAATAGGACATTTAACTAATCTCCTTTTAAAGCTCTGACACAAAGTGAATTACAAGGAAGAGAAGGAAAATGTCTGAAATAGAATCTACATCAGTAGATTTTGATGGCTGCAATATTATAAGCTGAATTAATGTTCCATAAACATACACTGGGCATTTCCATTATAGTAACGTCAGCTCTCATTGTCAGTTAACAGGTGTCTGTATAGTAAACCACATCTGACTTCTGAGCCATACCTTCAGTNAAACCACACACACAAAAAAGACCCCCCAAAAATCCCGATAAAACAAAACAACCAACAGCAAACACACAAGAAACACAAGGGGTAATTTTGCAGTTTTGTTACACTCATCACACCATAGCATATCTTAAAGTGAGTTGAATTGATGTTCAATTATCAGCTATATCATTCAC
>VXBX01009608.1:74110-87284 GCA_013400415.1 Scytalopus superciliaris | reverse complement strand
TGACAAGTGGTGTCCTCAGGGGTTGGTTGGTATTGGGACTGCTCAATGTCTTTAGCAGGGAAAAGGACAGTGGGATTGAGTGCATTCTCAAGCAAGTGTACTGACAACACCAGCAGTGTGGTGTAGTTGATATCCCAGAGGCAAGAGGTGTCACCCAGTAGGACTGTGACTTGAGAACCTTATCTGAAACTCATGAAATTCAGTAAGGCCAAATGCAGTGTCCCGCACCTGGGTCAGGGCAATGCTGAGCATAAACACAGGCTGGGTGGGAAATTAGTTGAAAACAGCCCTGAAGAGAAGGACTTTGGGGTTCTGGTGGATGAGAAGCTGGATATGAGCCACCAAGGTGCACTTGCAGCCCAAGGGCCAACTGCATCCTAGCTTGCATCAAAAGCAGTGTGGCCAGCAGGCTGAGAGAGGGATTCTGCCACTGTACTCTGCTCTGGTGAGACCCCACCTGGAGTACTGCATTCAGCTCAGGGGTCCCCAACATAAGAAGGACAGGGACCTGTTGAGCAAGTCCAGGGGAAGGCCACAAAGATGATAAGAGGTCTGGAGCACTTTTCGTATGAAGACAAGCTGAAGAATTGGGTATGCTCAGCCTGGAGAAAAGAAGGCTCCAGGGAGACCTTAAAGCAGACTTCTAGTACATAAAGGGGGCCTGCAAGACAGCTGATAAGGGACTTTTGATAAATGTCTGTAGTGATAGGATGGGGGGCTGGTTTTAACCTGAAAGAGCGTAGATTTACATTAGATATTACAAATGAATTCTTTAATGTGAGGGTGATGAGACATGGGACAAAGTTGCCCAGAGAAACTGTGGCTGTTCTGTCCCTGAAAGTGTTCCAGGTGAGATTGAATGGGGCACTGAGCAATGTCTTCTAGTGGAGAGTGTCCCTGCTGCAGCCAGGGGTGTGGGAACTAGATGGTCTTTAAGGTTTATTTCAACTCAAACCATTATATGATTCTGTGATTAACTGTAGTGGGGGAGTGCCTGTCACTGTCTAGGTCTTAGCATAGCTGTTCCCAGCAGCAGCTGAGAGAGCAGGGATATACCCGATGGAGTCCCAGGTCTCAGCTGAAGCTGGTAGCCTGTGCTAGCCTCTATTCTGTGTTTGCTGCTCTTGCTGGCTGGCATGTGTAGAAAGAATTCCCAGTGTTGGAATGGTACTGGCAGTTAAGTAAACTCTTGTGAAGTCTTCTCCATTAGCCACTAGAACATGAGAGCCAATAAACATTTCCTCCTGGATTTGTTACAAACTGTTGTTTCTTCTTCAAATTGAAGGCTGATTTTTTTTTTTTTTTTTTCAGTTCATGAAGAGAACTAACTGAACGAAACAGCATCTCTCAAAGTGTGGTTTGCTCATTACTGATGGCAATAGTAGGGTCACAGGCTCTGCATCAAATGGTCTGGGGTTTGGTTTTTTTTTTTTAATGTGTGGGTTTTTTTACCTTACTAAACATTGCTGCTAGTCTCTGAGTGATGTGGAGGACAGTTGAAAACCTGCTGGCTTACAAAACTTGGGAAATAAGCTTTCTTAGTTTGCCCTTTTTTCCCCCCAAAAGCAAACACAGTTGCTGGTAAAACATTCTAAGTACTCATGATCCAGAGAAATTGGAAGCAGCCAAGTTTTAGCTTGGGTAATGTACAAATTCATTGCAGCCACCACTGCTGCCTATCTCCAGAGAAAAGATTAATGAAAATATTTTGGGTCAAGAGAGCAGTCTTCATGGTTATGTACCTTCTCTAATCCAAGTTGCAAAGTTGTAGGATTATTAAAAAGGAGTTTAGAAATTTGTGGACTTCCTGTTAGAGCTGTATTCGAAAAATCTTCAAAGTGTGATTGAACTACATGGAAAGAACCCAGGATTCCCTGGTTACTGCTAAGAAAACTTTCTTCCTTGAAAGTGTTTGCAGATGTCCTCTCCCTTTTGTACCTAATTAAAGTCTTGCTCTTAGTGTGTTATGAGTCAAAGCTTTTTGCCAAGAGTTACGCAGTGTTTGTATGAGACCATGCTTGAATTTACAGTGCAGCAGTTAGCTCTACATGGAACCAAAACTATCTCAGGTAAGAACACTGTACTTTATTTTCGATAGTGCTGCTTGACTGACAAGGGTTTTTTTTGATCATTTTATTCCATCAAGTTACTTCAGTGTTAAGTTTGGCATTTAGAGCTCAGTCAAGGAATGTGCCAGCTGTGTTATGGCCCTCTGTCTCTAGTGTCTGTTTTTGTTGCTCTAAGGTCTTACAAATTGTTGACTCATTTATCTGAGTATACAAATGTTTTTTAATGCATAATTCTAAGAAAACATTGTTAATAAAACAAATAGTCCTATTCAGACTTTTTTCTCCAGCATGTTTGCTGACCGTATTAGGAAAGGTTTACCTGAGGATGAAGGGGTTGAAATTTACCTTCCAGGCTGTTAGAAAGATTTCCACACCATGTAGTCTTTTTGTGTATGAGTCAAGGTAAAGATTGCTATACCCTTACCTTCTTTATAGTGCAAAACAATCAGCAGATCCACACCTGCAGGCACTGATTGGGATTACTTCTGTATTTCTGTGTAATATGTTGTACATTAGTCTGTTGAGAGAGCAGCAGGGATGGTCCTGATTTGTATGGTATGGAGAGTGCTTGTTACTCAGCTGGCCCAGCTACTGGTCACCAGAGAGATACAGCAGTGCTTTTGTGTATAAATAAGTAGTCTGGAAAGAAAAAGGCATGCATGGCTTACCTTGCACAAAGGAACACACCCTGAAGACAAAACTGAGTATCCTGTTTCTGCCAAAACAGGTGTCTTTGCTTGATGTTGAGTGATGCGAAGGTCAGTATGGACAACTGCATGTGACATGTTGCAGTGCGTGAAGGCAGGCATACACAGAAGCCTTTGAGGTACTGTTACTTTAGTCCTTTATACCCCACTCCACTTAGTGGAAAAGAAACTTTCACATTCAGAGTGGTAGTGGAAGTTCCTGGGAGAGAAGAGAGATGTCCCACCAAGTTAATCACTTTGTTCAACATAAAAAAACAAAGGAAGTATTGTGAAGAGGTTTTTGGCTAGTAAACAGAAAACCCTCTCATGGGATTCCACAGCTTCTGTTTTGTTTTTAGTACAAACATGATGATGTAACAAGTCATCTCGTTAAATAATACTTGTACATTTAATGTTATCAGTTTTTGTTTATACTATAAACATTTTTCCAGCTATTCATAGATCACTATAGTACGACTCAAAAGTATTTCAGTGGAAGGAACATTATTATGTATTTCTCAGTGGCAATAGAAATCTAAATTGAAATCTTACCTTTCTTCAAGGTTTTGCAGATCTTTCTACTAGATATGGTCTGAAACTACTGGGAATGTGGATGAATAAGGATCATAGCCTTTCATGATCACTTTTTCTGTGTTTGTTAGGCTTCTGAAGTTTGTGGTGCTGATTGCATTTAGAAATGTGATGCTGCTGGGACTGCTTTTGTCTTCTGACCTGTCAATATGGTGATTCTTAGCATACGCAGAAAGCAGAGGTAGCATTGTTGAGAGTTTGACATCTGTTTTCTAGGCAGAAAAACACCCATAGAATATTATTATGTGGTGTGCAAATGATGGAATCCAAGTGTGAGACAGTAAAAGTACCTAAAATTAACACACAAATACCTGTGTAATTTTAAGAGACTTTCTAAAATTCTGCCAACTAACTAGATGAAACAATGAATTTAGGAAAAGTTATAGTAGTGATACTGAGACAAGTTCCAGACCTCTTTAATAATGTAATGCATCCAATCAGAAGAACATCTTAAATGACAATGTGAATGAGAAACTGTTTTTGTTTCATTTATATGGGAATACTTACTAAAATGTTCACTGTTGAATTAACTTTTGGGGTTTTCTAATTTATTTTTTTTCAGAGTCAGAACTAAGGAATGAGTAGTTTATAAATATTTAGGTTAACAGGGTTCATGTATTACTTCACATCTGACATGTATTCTCAAGGAGTTTTTATTCAAAGCCTTATTCATAAGTGTTTGAAAAAAAAAAATAAGCCAGCAGTAGGAGGAGCATCCTACTTGTTAGCCCTCAAAGCTTTAATTAAGTCTCAGAGTATTGTAAACTGTCATCTTTGCTCAGTCCCAAGCTTTCTGTCTTGAATTATGTAGAACACAGGCAACTAATTTTGACTTGTCTGTGGAGAAGTATTTTAATTGTCTGTGTATGAAACAGTGGATTCAGTGTACTATGGTGTTTTCATGCAAAAAAGCCAAGAAACATACCAGTGTCTAGCTAGACTGGATGTTTTTTATGGCTGTCCAATGCTTTTGTTTAGTGTTCAAAAGATTACTTCTCTTCCTTTGTGTTACTATCCTGCTAGAGAACGTACTAGGTTTTGTTGTGTGTTGTTGTTTATCTCCATGTGACTTTTGTATGCTTTGCATATGCTTATACTGGAGTCTGAAGTGTTAGTGTGAACAGATGGACCCCACCTAGGACTGTATTATTTGACTAGCTCTTTGTAGCAGAGCAGCAAAACTGGGGGTTTTGAGAAGGGAGTGAACACTGAGTCATCTACGGCCCCACAGAGCCTGCAATGAAGGTAGTGTTTCCTTCATTTTTGTCTCTTTACCTCAGCAAGCCAGGTTGTTATTATTATCATTATGTGAGCATAGGCCGTCCTGTTGTGCTGTAATTAGCCAAAACTGAGCACACAAAGCTTCAGGATAAAAGAAGCAACACATTTGAAACTACTCTTCATAGTTACTGGTTCTCAAATACAGATTATTGCGTTCTGTTAGCTGCTGAACTCATAAATTTACTTCCCCTTTCCAGTAGCAACCCAGGAAGGCATTAAATTATTCCATTGCTGATTACTCTTCCGACTTTTTTCCTTCTTTTGATAGGCTTATTTGTAAGGGAGAATCTGTGATATGCCCTTGTCTCACTCCTAATTTTAAAAGATACCGTGCTTCCTGTGGGAATGCTGATAGTGTCGTAAGATGAATGCACTGTGCAACATCAAGAAAAGAGATTGTTATCTCTGTATTTCAGCAATGTACATTAACAGTATTTTCTTACTATATGAATAATTAGAAAGGTTTACTAAGAAAAAAGGCCCATGGTCTGCTCTGTCTTTGAGAGTTCTAGTTTCTAGATTTAGCTGTATTTCTTTGGGTTTTCAGCTCTATTGTTCTAAAGCATAAACAGAGTACGACTTACATGTTACTAACCTCTGAGTTTATTTTGGGAAGCATTTTCTTACTTTTGAAAAGTGTTTGAACCTACCCAGCTTCTGCTTCATGTGCTTTATGTCACATAAGTGACAGGAATTCTACGGGTTGGAGGATTGACATGTCAAGCTGGTTATCTGAGAGCAGTACCCTCTGCACCTTCGTTTCTCCAGAGGAAAAGTTGTGTAAGGATTCCTACCATAGCTGTGTGCTGCAGGACTCTTCTTTGAACCTGCTCAAGAAAGATGACTGCAGTTTAAGTGCATTTTTGATCAAACTGTGACTTGGTGCACCCGTAAAGCAGTTGTGCATCTTAGGAGTATCCTAGCTCATATTTTCAGTGCTTGAATTTATTTATCTGTGGTGTAAAAATGATAATTTTTAACAGCTGTTTACCATATGTGGAGGTCAATTATTAACTAGTAAGCAGCCATGAAGACATGCACAATTACTAAATGCAGTTAACTTTATCACTCACCTTGACTCCTCCCAGTTTGTGCATACACATTGCAGAAACTACCCATAATTCAAAAATGCCCTTTGCATCTTACTACTTGAATCATGTTTCCAAGCTGGATATGAAGTGACAATCTGTGACAACAGAAAGTTGAAAGCTAATCAAGACCTTTTTGTGTGGTCCCACTCCTCCTGTTCTTTTTGTTAGTTTGCTGCACAGGCTTCTCATCCACACTCTGTCCCTCTGAGACATGTGGGAGCTGAAGTGGTGAGATCTGAATCTGGGTGTTCTTTGGGCAAAGAAGGGAAGTCCCTCCCAGTGGTAGGTATGTGCCCTGATGCAGATTGAAAAGGGTCTACTACCTAGTTATAGCTTTTCCATACTTGCCCACAATTCTTTCATGTGGGCAAAGACCCCTCTGACCCTTACCAGCAGTTTTCCAAATGGCAGCCTGCCAGTGCCCTAAATCAGCCTTGCGCTCAGTGGTTTGGGCAGACGTGCCCCAGGCACAGCTGGCAGAAGGCAGACATCAGTGTGGTGTTGATGCAGGTGATTGATTGTGAGGAGACGGGCACCTCAGGTACATGTAACATGGTACCATAAGGAACTGATGCACATTCATAATCTGTTTGGTTTGGGTCTCTGTTTAACTTCTGAAAAGAATAGTGAAAGTCTGTGAATCTTAAGATAAAATGTCTAAAACTTTTTCCATGTATGGTGTTATTGCAGCTCCTACTAGAGGTGAATTTTACCTGTTTGTGACTCCATCCCTACTCCAGGCTAACTTTGTGATCAGAAAGGCCTTGGAAGTCAGTGAAAGACAGCTGTGTCAAGCTTCTCACAGCTCTTTGCAAAATTCAAGGAGACTTTACCTTGGTTGTATGTGGTTCAGAAGAGTTTAAATCTAAAGTAATCACATTCAGTTTATTTTAATCTGAAATTATCTGGTCTCTTCATATGTTGTTCATACAAATATTATAGAACTTCGAGTTGAATTTATGCAGATAACAAATATGATCTGAAATTCCCACAGTCTTAATGTTCAGTATATTTCTGACTTAATGTGCAATATCAGGATAGCATCACTAGCTATGGCATGTATAAAAGCACACAAGTACATCGTCGTTTGGAATGGCTAAACGGGAGGTTAAAATGCCAGTAATGATTTCAGCTGTCTTCAGCTGAAGCTCAGTGTTTAATATCAGACTGTGGCATGAAATAATTTATAAGTTTTTTGTTTGAATTTGAGTGGGGTTTTTTTGGTCACAGCATGACATGGTAGAAGAATTTAGTTTTGCTTTGCTATACCTGCAAATGATGGTAAAGCCCATGATGAGAAGTGTGGTTCATAAAAGTTGAATTAAAAACAAAATATGCCATGGGATATTTTTTTGTCTGTTATAGAGCAATGTTTTGATTTTTACATAGACCTTCAAAGAGAGTCTTTCTTCAAACTTGAGGTTTAATTACAGGGACATACGTTTCTTTCAGGGGTTTTCTCAGTATTTGTGACACTGTAATGTTGTGGCAAATAATCACAAATTACATGAAAACTGATAGAAATGTAGGGGGTTATGAAATAGTTTGACAGAGTAAATGATTTGGCATAGTGAAAATGAGGCTTAATTTTCTGTTTGCAGTAATCTCTAGGGATCTTGGTGACAAGCATCTGACTGGTTGCTGCAGTTTCTTCTGGCACAAGTGAAGGTTGCAGAAGTTCAGCCCTTTGTGTGAGAGAGTTTTAAAGGCTAAACAAACATGCTGTAAGAGCTGTACTTTTAAGGACTAACTGAAAAAAAGAAGAAATACAGTGTAGGGAGTACAGGAAAGGGTAATGTCCTGTGATGAGGCCCCTGTCCACGTTGTGTGTTTCCTGTGGTTTGTCACTGTACTGCAGCTGAGCGGAGTGCTTTGCATGTTACCTGTCTGTATGCAGCGTAAGCAAATGCAGGCTGTGAAACTTCTTGTGCAGAAGGGTTTCTAAGAAACTCCAGTAGCACACAGAGTCGGTTTTGACTTGTAAAACATCTGAGTTATCTAATGGACTTTGACCATGTATATCATGCCATATATTCTATTAACTGACATTTTTATTTGTGCCTATGAAGTATTGGAATATATTCTATTCTGCCACACACATTCTCTTGGCACATAGTATTCTATGCATGTAAGTGAGAATCAGACCTGGCATTCACTGAACAATTAGCAAAGCCAGCAGTGATGTTTGAAAGTTCTAAGGTAATTTTTGATCCTTCCATCTGTTCATTTACATTACCTTCAAGAAAATATGACTCTCTGCAGCAAAAGCAAATATTTCAATGAACTAAATGCTCAGACAGTGAATTATCATTTCAGATGTGTGCAATGGCTATTGAACATAGAGGGAGAAAAATAATACCATTTGTTCCAGTTTAACTTTGTTGTGCTGATAGCAGATAGCAAAGGTGGGTGACAACAGTAGCAAAAACCAGCTTGCAAGGAATATTACACTTAGGTATTCTGCGAATTGTATGTGTGAGATAAAATACTCCCAACTACATTGTCTGCTGCTGAGCTAGCACAAAAAAATCATTGTGTGATCTTCTCTGAAAATCTGTGTACAGGGGCAAACTGTATCCCTAGGTATCTGGGTTCACTGGGAAGGGAAATTCTCGTTTCTGCTTAGCCAGAATTGGATTGATTTAGATGTGGTCCATGAAACATGGTTGGCACTGCAGCTGGTGTGCCTGCTATTGGCAAGAAGTTTTTTCTTTTTGTGCAGTAATACAGCCTTAGAATGCCAGTAATTGACAGCAATTTTTGCTAATTAGGGACTTAAAGAAATGCCATGAAAAGTAGTTTGTCTGTCTAGTTGCTATAATAAAGATACAGAGACTTGAAAGCCAGGAGTCACTCAGACCTAACACTGTGTTGCAGTGTCATGAAATTGTAATTTATTTTAACTATAGTCTAAAACTAAGTTAAAATAAACTCCTCTTAATGCAAATTCATAGGTTTCCAACATCATCTATGTGTTGGAGAGGCTACCTGTTACTGATTCATATTTCATATTATGCAATGATTTTTAAAAATACAGTAGTATATTTCTTTTTATATGCTTTGTGTTTCAGATACTGTAAGAACATATCTACTCATATGTAGGAATATGTCTTTATGATGTTATTTTATGGTTTCTTATTACTTTTGATACTACTTCTCAGTAAAAATATATCTCTTTTAAGTATAAGAGTTGCATGGGAATAAATTACTTTTCCATTTCATAGTTCTGATGTTAAGTTTTACTGAGGATGTTTTTCAGTTTGTTGCTGCATGTTAGTGTCAAATTGTTTGTATTTTATAAGTTTTATCTCTGTGTGCATATATGTACATTGTACATATGTGTAACATCAGTCTGGTGGAAAGTGTCCCTGCCCATGACGGGTGGGTAGGGTCTTTAAGATCCCTTGCAATCCAACCATTCTATGATCTTCATAATATAACAAAATAGTGTCATATGTAATGTGGGCAGTAGATATAATATAGATGTATATAAGTTGTATATACATGTATAAAAACATTCTTCAGCATCCTTCTGAAGGGCCTTTCTGAACTCAGGTAGGATTTACGTTTTATGTATTTCCTTTCATTCCAATATGCTGGCCTACGGCTTGAAGATGTGCTTTTACAGAGATGAAAAGTATATGCTGTTTTCCTATGTTTTCAAAAGTCTTCTCTAAACAGCAGTATTTTTAAATGCAACTTTGGTTCTAGTAAAATTGAAATGATGACAGAAGTTTGTGAGTACTTACAGTACAGTTTTTCTGTCTTGAATTACATTACAGAGGGGGAAATGGCTATTAAAGAGGTAATTTCTAGCCACGTTTTCTTTGAATATATGTGAACTATTAAGAAGACTAGTTCCTCTTCAGCCTTATTTTGACCTGTAAGAACTTGAACATATCTTGCATGATTCTAGAGTTTTGAATGTGTTCATTCAAAACACAGATTCATTCACAGATTGCTTAATCTATAAGTGTCTGTACTTTAACCATGTGAGTGATTCTGCCTCTTGCTACATGTCCCACTGCTAGAAGAAAAGCTAGACAGTGCTCTGTAAAGTGCATAAGGCCTCCTTGAAGTTGTAACTCAAAAGAGTTTCTTGTAAGCAAGTTAGAATTCCTAATGTACTTTTTGTGCAACTCAGACACTGAAATTGGAAAATGCTCTTTCCAGTTGCACTGCTGAAGCATTAACAAAGCTCTGCTATGCAGGCATGAAACCAATAAGCATTCTCTTCTCAAGTGTTCTTGGCTATCAAGCAAGGTGGGCAAAGTTGTACCTCAGGTGCTTGCAAACACTGATTTTTAAGCCTGACCAATAAAATCAGGAAAAATAAAGTTTCTTGCCCTTCATGGTGTTTCAAGAAGCATGTTCAGCCTTTGAAATAATTGTGCAGTTCAAAGTTCAATGTACACTGTTTTCATACAGGATTGTAAGAAACTGAGCTGCTTTTGTCAGTTTTTAAAATATGTTTCCTGTGTGCTTATTGTTGGCCTCTCTTAAAAGTGTTATGGGTAAGTCCTGTTCAGAGCTACAGCATATTGCACATCCTGTCTCCAGGACCTTCTAGTTTTTCAGCTGTTAGGAATGGTTATTAGATACCTCTAGGAATTTGGTTTGAGTCTGTGCTAAATCCAGCTTCAAAAACTACTATTTCAACAAAAAGTAGCTTTAAACAGGTTTTGTGTGAGATAGCTACAGTTTTTGTTCTCAGGTATTTAAGTTTCATTAAATACCATTCATCAAAGATGAAGTACCTGTTCCAGGGTTGTGCACTGTTGGTAATTCATGTGTGTCACATGACAATAGAAAGTTTTAGCAGTGGAAAATCTTAGAGGAGAGAGATGGTATCCAGCTAAGGATGGTGGATGACAAGAACTTCCATTTGCTAGACTGCTGAAGGACCAGATTTTTTTCCTCTGGCTCTTCTGCACAGTAGCAGGATGTATCAATAGCTCACTTGCCTGCACTGGTGAACCTACCTCTTCTACCTCTTGTATTTATATTTGTGTTTTCCTTAGTCTCTTGATATTTGCATAATATACTAATTTGGGATAACATGATCTCTGTAGCCTGGCTCCTGTGTTTGATGTGAAATACTTTAGGCTTTCACTATTTCTGCCCTTAACTGTGGAGGAGTGTTATATATGTGAGAGTACATGCTAATTTTATTTATGTATATGTAAAAATAGAACAAAGGTAGCTTTTTGAAATAATAACAGGGACTGCATTTTGTCTGGCTAGTAGACACTGAATTTATATAACTTAATTCTGTTATTACTAAGTATTGAAATAAAATTAAGATGTGCATTTGCTAACAAGGTGGTACGCTTTTATTTCCTTAGGATTAGTTTTGCTGGTTTTATTCTATTCTATTCTTTGGCAGTTATTGCAGTAAAGATGGGGAGTTTGCCTGGTCTGTGACTTAAGTACTTCCACATATTTTTTTTTTTTTTTTTAAATAAAACAGGACCAAGATTTGCAAACAGACAAACATCCAAGTAATTTTACTAAGGCAGTAGTGATGTAAGGAATACCATTATGTACATGAAGTAAGGAAAACATAGTTCTTCAGAATCAACATTGCTTCTCTTATTTTTGAGCCACTTCCCATGACACTGAAACTTGTTCCTAATTATTTTATAGATGTTGTCCAGAAATGCACCTCTAGGGAGTGGTTGAGGACCATTTGTCACTCACTTTGTCAGTCTTGGCTTTATCATTGCATTTTTGAAAACTACAGGCCCATGGAAATAATGGTGCCCATTGATAGCAGGAAACTGTACTGGGGTAAGTGTGCAGTGACAAAGTTATAATACAAGAATGTAGTGGTGAAGCTTTATCATACAGGATCACACATACTGCGGCTTATTGTCACAGTAATGTTGATTTAATGAACTGAAAACTATTTCCATTGAAGGGAGATATGGATAGTGTCTAGTTTTTTGAACTTTCATGACAGACCAGTGTAAGTCACTGCTTGTTAACAGCAGCCTTATGTGATTACAGCACCTTCAATTTGGCCTTGTGACTTGTCTTAGTATCTGGCCTTCCTTTCTGTTACTCTTGCAGGTACATACACTGACTTGCAGACACACACACAAATACACCAGTCGAAGCACCTCAGTAAAGGTTTTTAGCTCATCTCCCAATTGTTTTCTTAAATGGTCTGTTCAAACCACCATCACCACTTTTGTAACAACCTGCTGCACCTGCTTCTGCAATGAAGGGACCATCTGTCTGTCCTGTGGCCAGCCTTGCTGCTAGAATGATGATGAGGAGTAAGCAGACAGGGTAGTCTGACTGGCTTTGTTTTGCTGTTTTCTTGCTCTTTATTTGTCAGTCCTTAGTAATCTGTGCTGGGCTACTATTCAGTGCTCTTATAGAAGTGTCATACTGCAGGCAAAACTGAAGACCAGTCTCTTTACTTCTATAATGTAGAAGATAGCTAGTTAGACCAAAATATTAATGAATATCCCTTTTCTCTTACCTAGCTAGTCATCAGGCTGCTTATTCCTGTAATGAGATACAAAATGGAGAAGTTCAGGGATACAGTCTGCTAACAGTGACTTGAGAGGCAATTTTTTGCAAATACATTTAAAGGTGTGCTGTTCAGCATACTGATCTTTGTCGCCTTGGACAAAAAATCCCAACCCAGTAGCCAGTAAAATCACAGGCTGAGAAAGGTATTTAACTTATTTAATCAGATGTTCCAGCTGATTAATGCCAGGTAAGGCATATCAGAAAATGGACTACTGCACTGTATACTTCAAATCATAAGAACACACTGTTCCTGGGGGAATGCACTGGCTACATTGTGGGGAGTTTTTTCCACTTCATGTAATAGTCATAATAGTCCACTTCTTTATAATAGTCATAGCTGTGTTTTGTCTTGTTGGAATTTTGTCCTTTTTGTAGTTAATGATTCATAAAACAGTATGAATTGAGCAAATTCTGTGATTGGTGGTGTGGGGCTTTTTTCTTTCTAAATGTTGAAAGCTGTATTTTACCTTTTGAAAACCATGGTGTGGGCCATTAACTGACAGATAATACTGTATGTCTTTTCTAACCTACTCATAACATTACTTCTAACCCACTTATAATGATGCATTGAGAGATGTAGATAGTGTCTCAGAGGGCTTTTGTGTGAAGGAAGGAGGTTCTTATTCAAGCCTCTCAAGAATTCAGAGACCTCTTCCATTTGTGGGNTAGATTTTTTTAGTACACAAATGTTCACAGTGGTGCAATTATGTGTGGAGTATATACCACATCTGAAAAATAATAGAGTGTTTCAGGGTTGGCAAAAGCATTTAGTAATGACTTCATTTTACTCTCTTACTGCCAAAAATGCTCAGGAACAGGTTTCTCTATTTGGTTTGGCAATGGAAAGACTGTTGGAAAACAATTTTCTTATGTCATTTGGCTGTAAATAACTACTTTAAAATTTTTATTTGAA
>VXBX01009608.1:46642-66493 GCA_013400415.1 Scytalopus superciliaris | reverse complement strand
TGACAAGCTGCCATCAAGAGTGCATCTTGCTTTGTAAACTTCAATCACTTAGGACAGATTAAATTATTGTTCTGATAATCTTATTTTGTCTGGTGCTGACTTAGTATAATTGGAATGAATTTAATATAAGATTTTGTGTGCTTTCTGGAAAAGTCATCTGCCACAATCTGGGAGTATTGTGCCTTCCTGGAGGAAGAGAACTGTTCAAGGATTAGAAAGAAACTAAATAAACAGGTAATCTGAAATGCACAGAGGTAGGAGAACCAAATTTCTGCATGAATTACAAAGTGGTGTGTTTTAATGCAATACATTCACTTGCCTCCACCCCACCGCACTCCCTTCTCCCACCCAAAAAACTGTTTCCTGAAAATTGAGTAGTGTGTTTCAGACTCTCAGAGATGAAAAACCTGCCTCATTAAGTATCATTTAATTTTGGTTTTGTTTTGTTTTCACTCCATATCTTAAAAGTTATAGATTATGCCCTGTGAGAAGTTACAGCAATATGTTTTTCCAAGTGAGGTTTCCCTTTTTGCATGTACTAACTCAATGCAAAACACTGCCAAAAGTACAATCTGTCTTAAAAGCTAGAAAAAATATTTAAAATTTAACCATCAGCCTAGACAAGGCAGAACATCTTGTGAGAAGCTACATGGCTTTTATTTGGGATGTGATTCCTAAAGCAGTCAGTTTTATTAGTCTTTTTAAGGAAGGATATTTTGAAGAAAATTATCTAAATATGCTAAGAAACGTCTTCTTCAAACAAATATTGTATTCTCGATATCTGAAAGAAGGCAGAACTGATTTTTAACTGGAGGAACTAATGCATGAGGCCTGTAGGTACCTTGCAAAAGCATTTTTGATGGATGTTTGCTTTCACTGAAGTTGTTAGGAATTCTAAAGTTTGCTTGAAGTGGAGCTGAGAGGCCATCCAGGTGTCAGTACCAGTACCTGTTCTTTTGAGCGGACCTAAGCAGTTAAAGTTGTGTAACTTATAATCTGGCAAAATGAATACTTTACTCCATTAGTAAAAGATAAATTTCAGCTAGATAAGAAAAATGCAATAAAAAATTCAAGAACAAGGGGTTGAAGCTTGGTAGGAAGCTCACATTTGCTGTCTGTTACTACAGTTCTCAAAACTCTGGTTGTGTGATAGGCAGAGTGGTACTGACATAGATCAGAGAAACTCAAAAAGTATCCCTGTAGCTTTAGGGGAAAATGCATATGGCACTTCTCCCCAGAGTTATGGAAGTTGCAGTTTGTGTTATTTAAGAAGCATATAATTCAGTGATTCCAATGTGAGAAACACTTTTTTTTTTTTTGTCTGAAGCATACACTGAGTAGATGTGATTCTTTTAAGTCTACATTTAGAACTAGAAGGTGTTCAGAGCAGAAGGTTGTAATTGAAGGCTGTAAACTCGTATTACAGGAACTGAACATGTCATACTAGCTTTTGCTGCACATAAGATTCATGACCAAAATACTGACTCTTCAAGAGTGTTTGGGAAAAATACTCTAAATTTCTACTGGACTTTAGTGTTTGTCTTTTTTGTCATCAGGTAGGATGGCAGCTGGGAACTTAAGAAGATCTTTATAGCCATCTTTCACTGTTGTGGTTTAAGGCCAGCCAGGCACTAAGCCCCAGACACTGGCTCACTTGCTACCCTGTGGTGGGATGGGGTAGATAATCAAAGAAGTAAAAGTGAGAAAACTCACGGGTTGAGGTAAGAACAGTTTAATAGGCAAACCAAAAGCTGTGCATGTGAGCAAAGCAAAACAAGGAATTGATTCACCATTTTCTGTGGGCAGGCAGTGTTCAGCCATCCCAAGGACAGCAGGGTCCCATCATGTCTAGTGGTGACTTGGGATGAGACAACAAATGCAGTCACTTTGACTGTCCTCCCTTCCTTCTCCTTCCTCCAGCTCTATATGCTGACCATGACATCATATAGTCTGGGATATTTGTTGGGTCAGTTGGGATCAGCTGTGCAAGCCATATCCCCTCCTAACTCCTTGTGCACGCCCAGGCCACTTCTGATGGAGTGGGGTGAGGACCAGAAAAGGCCCTGATGCTGTGTAAATGCTGCTCCAGAGATAAAAACATCCCTGAATTACCAAAACTGTTTCCAAAACAGATCCAAACCATAATGCCATACCAGGAACTGTGAAGAAAATTAAGTATCCAGCCAAAGCCAGCACATTACAGTACTTTTGAGATGAAAAGTTTTCCTCCTCTACCTGCCTTTGCTCTGCATCTTATTTATTGTAAGCCTGTTCTTCGTCAGATACAGAGATTTAATGCTTTAGTTAGTGTAATTGCCTGCTATTGTAATTAAATAAGTAGTAGTAGCTCAGCCTAGAAGTGGATCAAAGACTGAAATTGTGACCTGCCTTTGATGTTAAACCTCATCAGAATTGATACAGTAACTCTTGCTCTGCACATTATAAAGCATAATGTACCATTTCAGTAGATTTAGAGCAGGGAGAAAATGCACAAAGTGATAATTGCTTTGCAAAAGTTGTTAGCATGGAACAGGAGATGGTTGTCAAAGGAAAGATTTTGAAAGATGTTTAGCATAACCACAGTTGTTAGAGATGTGTGTTGTGTTTCTCAAAAGTTTAGGAATCAAAGTAATTCTGTGCTAGATTGCTAGGAAAAATAAACTGGCCCATTCAGGAAAAAATCTACCTTCTTTAGAGTGTATGAGTTTTTGAACTTGGTAGTTACTGAACTTGGCCTCTTATTGTCTGTTTTCCTATACTTGACAGTATATTGTCACATGCATGAAATGTTCTTGAACAATTTGTCTGTCTATGCTGGGAAAAAAATCAGGCTTTTCTTCCATGTCGGGCACAAGTGCTTTCTTCAGCTAATTTACGGAAACAAAGTTAGCTGTTGCATTCATTTTTGCATCCCATGTTGCATTCCTATTTGGCTTTTGCTGAGTATGTGTGATATTCTATAAATTTTGGGGTATAGTAGAACATCATTTTATATCAATAATCTTGGGGGGGGGTACGTGGAGAACAACAACTTGAGGTGATTTGGTGTTGTTACCCAGGGATCAGTTGATTAAACAGCCTTCTATTACTGATTAAAAGGACATTTCTTTTCTTATAAAACCTACTTAGCAAGCTCTTGATGCCTTTGTTCAGGTACTGATAGAGTTACAAGCATGGATTAGTATTAATATTGAATTTATGAATATAAGTAAGCTAGTTAAATACACTCAATTTAAAAAACTATCAAAACTAAGTTGTTGTGTTTAAATTGAAGTTTGATACGTAGCATACTCTTAATGCACATCCAAGTAAAGGAATTATTGATTAAGACACTTGCATGAAAGCTAAAATGAATAATGCAGGTAGTTGAAGCAGGAAAATACTGGTATATAATATTAGAAGAGTTTTGTGGTTGATTTGTTTTGGTTTGGTTTTTTCCCCCTAAGGAGGCATTGTTTTCTTCTTGAAAAATCCAAGTTCCTTTTTGTTTTCCTTTTTTTTTTTTTTTGGCTCAGGTGCTTCTCTGAAGAGAAGGAAATACTGACTCTGAAGCCTCTTATGAAAAGGCTTCTTAGTGGTGTTAAGTACACTCTTCATATTACTGGAAAACTAAATTCAGTGAATGAGGCCTGAGAATACTTTTTTAAATCAACTTTTAATTATGTACAAGATGCTATTTGTACTGATCAAAGACAAATGATATTTTTTTTTCTTCCAGTGTATTTGGGAAATTAAACTGAAAAATAGCTTCACTGATGTGACTAAAATGGATATTGAAGATGAGTGGGAGAGCTGATTCCAAAGAGCTGTCAAATAGCATCTGATTATGTAGTATTCTCTCATATATGTAGTCAAACTGTTTTAACTATGAAATAGATCACCTCAACAAGACTGCTCACAGAAATTGTGCTCATAGTAACTACCATTATGAAAAACTTTCAAAATGAGTTTGTTATTCAGTCTGCAGTTCTCCAAATTGTCACTGCTATTGCTTGTGATTGGAGATTATAAGGTTATGAGAATGCAAGTAATTACACAACACTCCAGAACATGTATGTACACAGGTCTACATAAATGTTTTATTGTAGACTTGCCTGTGCCATAGCAGTGAAATATCTGGCAAATGGAAATTAGACTACACTGATTTTCTCCTGTGTAATACTGCTAGTTTCAAGTCTATTAAATGACCTGTTAGTAACCAAGTTGTTTGACATGATTCTTGAAAAGCCTCACTTATAAATGTATTCTTGCTTGGGCTGAAGAACGGTAGAAACAGGAAATCTAAAGCTATTCTACGAGATGTAAATTTGTGATGGCACAGCGATAACAGGTTTTTCTTTTAATAGGTTCTGGAAAACATCAACACCAGCAATGAATGGCTTGATCTTCACCCTCAGCTCCAGATGACTTGTACTCTTGTTCATAAGGGTAAGTATAATTCCACTGTGAAAGTGTTGGTAAAATCTAGAATGATTTTAAAGCATGCCATTATAGCTTTTTGTTTTATTAACTTTGGCAGATGCACTTGGAGTGTCTGACAAAAGTGATCTGTAGCTTAGTCATTTATTCTTGATCTAGCACTGCTTTACAGCTGTGATAAGATGCAATGTAAAATATCTCCTTGCTACTTTGAGGATGAACAGCATGTCAATGCAGCCAAAGGCCTGGGACCTCTGAGACATACTGAATATCTGGATCACAAGACTCATAATTTTGCCCATCATTGGGCCTTTCAAGAACATCTCATGCAGTATGCTGAGGAGCAAGAGTTCACTGCAGACTTGCATACTGCTGTNGGTCTCAGGACCACCAACTCAATTCTGAGGGGGTGTTTCTAGGGCAGTGGTTTGAGATAGCAGGGGGGTGGGCTAATTAGACATTGGATGTATTTTCTAGATAGGGAAATTAAGTAGAATGATAAATTTGTAGAATTCTGTGACCCGGCGCGCGCGTCATGGATTGCTATAGCTAAACTCTTAGTAAAAGATTTTTCTCTGCCTTGCCCTGTTGTGGAAGTTTTCTTCCTAGGTATTCCAGGCAACATGGTTAAAAGAAACAGAGAGTTGTGTAGAATCAGTCACATGCTGGACATAGTCCTGGCACTGCGCTGCCCTTTTAGTCTGCCTGAAAAATACTTCTAAGGATATCCTAAATATGTCACTGACCTTAGTGACTTGCTGTCCTCTCAAAAGTCGAATTTATCAAAACATGGGTAATAAATTGTATGATTCTTCTGAATACTTACTTTTTCTAAAGCAAATATCTTCTCTATAACTTAAGCTTCTGTTGTTAGATGTCGTCTGTTACTGAAAATGGAGATGTTACTGCTGGAAAGCCAAATGAAGAGAAAACATATAAAAAGGTAAATAAAACCTATGAGCTTTTTATTTTGTGTTTTCCCTTCATGTTGCTAATTCAGACCTGCTGTAACTGAAATATACTTCAGAACTGACTAAAAACAAGAACAAAAAACATATGTTCCATGGATTTTTGGAAGTACTTTATTCCTTCTGTGAAAGAAATCGTCAGGTGTTTCTACCCATTGCAGAGCTGACTATTTAAAGCTCGTTCAGTACAGCTTTAAAGTATACACTCTTGCTAGTGATAGAAATTCTTTGCTCTTAGCAACAGATATACCTCTGGGCATAAACACTGTTGTGAGAAATTTAGTACAGCAAGTTCCCAAATGGTTTGAATATTTATACAATGTGTCTGGACCACAAACCCTAGCACCTCTTCAGTGCTTTGTGGAACAGACCACTATTTGTTTGCTGTGTGTTTTAAAAAAAGAAACGTTGTTTAAGAGAGGACATGTTTAGTGTAGTAGCTTGCATCAAGGGCAGCAGCACAGATCCATTTAGATATTGTAATGGTACTTGCTAATTGTTTGGAGTTTGTTTTTCTGACACAGATTGTCTGTCATCAGCATTATTTAGGTTCACCTAAAAATGCTGAAAGCAAGTGCAGCTACAAATTCTCATTTTCCTCTACATATTTACATAATCAAGCTGTTAGCTGCCAAATTTGATCCTTTTCTTGGCAGAACACCTCAAAGAAATTGTGACTGGTTTTTTTCTTCTTCATTACTGTGATCTAGCAAAGAGATCTACATGCTTGTGCAGAAGATATAATGTTTAGAGTTTTTTGTTTCTGGGTGTCACTTACAGCACTGTTGGTGAAGTCATGGAGATTAATAAGATGCTATTTCTTTTCCCACCCCTTTTGCTGGCAGCAGTTACATTTTTGGTATCTGGGTGGCCTTAACATTCCAAACATTTTTCTCAGAAATGAAAGGAAATAATGTTTAAGAAAATACCTTTTTCTTCTTTTTTTTTCTTTTCATTTAAATGCAGGTTATAGTCAATCTCCCAACTTATGACTTTACAATACTAAACTCTAAATTTTTCTTGACACTTAGTACAAGAAAGCAAGAAAAGTTCAGTGCCTGAGGTGAACACCTCTGCAGTTTTGTGTTGTCAGATGAGACTAATAGATAGCCATAAATAAGTTTCCATTCCCCACAGTCATTGTACATGCTCTTCTTTGTTCCTTTGCCACTATAAATTCACTAAATTCCTGAGGAAGCTGTGTAAAGTCTTCTCACCATGGCACAAATTCTTCAGTATATTTACTGAAAATACCCCCCTGACAAAACCTAAAATTCACAGCCACATCACACTGAAAGATCACAGGGATTATCATCTCCAGTTTCTGAACCTGAACCTGTGTCTTATGCCAGTTTATTTCCTTTTCATATAATTACACCCTCAGTTTTTCTGTGTTCAAGATCCTGTGTTGCATATGCCCTGTCATTTAGTATTATCACCAAGTGTTATCATCATGCTCCTCCTTTTTCTGATAATGCTAATAAAAATCCCTAAAAAATATTGACCCCACAATTTATTTGTTAGGGCTAACTGGTAGCATGTCTTTGCCCAATGCCTCCCTTTTAAAAATATCTCTCTTCTCTTAAACCATATTACTTACAAATCTTGCACTTTCTGTGAAACCTTGAAGACTGCTTGAGCAAGCAGATCAGACCAGATGACCTCACCAATGAACCTGAACCACTCTTTGATTCTTTGATCCTCACCTTCAGATATTCCATACAATGTTGTTTCATATTACTCTGAACTTTCATAACAAAATCAACAGTATATGTCAGGAAGTGGGTTAGAGGTTAAGCCTGGTAGGACCTATGTGTATCAGAGGCATTTCATGCCATTTCCCAGTTAGTTCTGTGGTTTTAGGTAACTTTCACGGAGATCTTGCTTGGTTAAAGACTTGTTTACAGTCAAAACCTGCCTGTCCTTTATTGCCCACATCACTTTTCTTTGCTCTTTAACACAGGTGTTGCATTCACAGTTCTCCTGTCTTGTGTTGTTACAGTTGTTTGATTTGGCTGGAAAATACTTGCAGTTCTGTCCTGTGACTTCCTGTGCCACTTCCTCTAGAAATCTGGGCTGGGGGAGAGCTTGTGTCCTCAGCTGGTGCTTTTTCAGCTACTTGGGCAGTTTCTGTTCCAATTTGCTACTGAACTTAATCACAAGGGCACTTAGTCAAGATACTCATGGAGTTCTGAAGTTAAACTGTTCTTGCTAATCTATTCTTACTGCTCAGAGACTTCACTTCCTTTTTTTTTTTTTTTTAAACATGATAAAGGTGTAGAAGCTTATACTCTTCAGCTGAGGAAAACAGACAACAGTAGCTTGGCTTGAGTTGTGGCCTATAGTTCTTCAGCATATATGGCCTTGTGAGAGTTCCCAAAGGGACTACTTGTCTGTTCATCCTGGGGAAAAAAGGAATCTTGTTTGTAATGGAAAAGTTTATTTCTGACCTCTAGTATATTTTCTGTGCTGTATGTTCCAGATATGCCTTGAATCTATGTCAATTAGTTGTATGAGCTATCCATATATTACAAACATCTGTAGTAATGACTGTTTTTCATTGATTTAACTTCACTTCAGTTGGGTGAAAACAAACTTTCTCCAGGACAGAAACTCTGACTTTGTCCAGGATAAAGCTTTCCAGAATAATGAGTCCTCTATAAGGCTATCAGCTGCATTTCTGGGACTTAGAGTCTTGCAATATTTTCTTTATTATTTTGTTCAGCACACTTAAATTAGAGGTAGGTAACATCTGAATTAATTGAATCTCTGATGCTTCAATTTCCTACAGTAGTCAGCTGACTTGCCAGCAGCATGCATGTAAACACCTTGAAATTCCAAGAAATTTCTTACACTACTACAATTTGTGCAAGGCCTCACATGAGCATTTCTACCCCATCTTTGAGGACTGTGCAATGCACAAAGAGACCAAGACAGTGCTGTGGTTTCTATTGTGAATCATACTTCATTCTGCTCTTTTCTTTTTTAGCTTTCAGGGTTTTTGCCACTGCATTCTGACATAAATGCTCTTCTCACTTACAATTGTCTGTTATCTTGTCAAAGTCCTTGAGAGAGGAGGGAACACAACTTCCTAGTTACTGTGCTTGTTTCACTGCTGAAAACCACAGTGTTTTCCTCTCTTTAAAAACTATGTTATTTAATTTGGGTCTGCTGGGCTGTTCAGCTTCAGGCATTTGCTACAAATGTTATAATCTGAAGCTACTACTGGATTTTCTCTCTATCTGTAAATTTCAAGAAATTGCTAAGTCTACAGTGTGAATATGACCTACAAAATATTTCAGTCACTCAGATCAAAGAAATTAGTTAATGGAAGAGACACTTCACTTTGATACAGCTTTTAAGGTAGAGGATTAAAAGTGCTTTGACATCAAAGAAATCACAAATTATGCAAACCGGCCAGTTCTTTCAAAGCGGAGTTGTTTTTTGTTTTTTTTTTTATTAGTTAGCTTGGGTTGGTCTTGTGTTTCTTTTGGTTTTGATTCAATTTTGTATTTGCTTTTTGTTTGTTTGTTTGTTTAGGTTTGTGGGTTTTTGTTGGGGGCTTGGTTTTGGCTTTCTTTTCAGACAGAGACAGGGTAAGGAATGTCAGAGAGAGACTTGTTCCATTTTATGCTTCAGGATCCTATGCAAAGTAGCAAGGGAGCCTTGCAACAAAATCCAGTCACAAGACTGTAGCTTCTCTTGGATATTCATCACAGGTTTGTCACTGATAATTGGAGTATGCAATAGCCACTTTTTTCGTTTTCTCCCTATTATTTTGCAGTCTTTGTTGAGAGAAGCTGCTGAGACACATGCAGCTTTTGCATTTCTGTGTCATCAGTCAGGCAGTAGTCCCTGAATCTGCTCTCTGACAAGATAGATTTTAGTAGCATCCTAATGCTTAATATTAGGATGGTGGCAAAAGTGAGGCACAGACATGATTGTTAAAGCACATTAAGTGTGTACAAGAAAACCAGACTAGAAAACAAAGAAGATGTGTATGTCCACTTGTGAAAAATTGCTAATGTATTGCCACAACCTTTACATTTAATCTGAAGGCTGCCACACACACACATAATTAGGGGGTTTTTTTTCTTGTTATTGTATATCTTGTGGCTCTTTTGTTTAGCATTTTACAAGCACTTTACATAACCTGTTAAAAACTGGGTGTCTAAGAGAGAGTCACTTTGCCAGGAGCAAAGGGAATTTTTCTCGTTAAAGGAAGCCAGCTACCTATTGTTAGAGCTCGTGAACATGTGCAAGCTGCATTACTTCATCGCTTTTGTCATTGACTTCATGCCCTACATCTAATGTCTGCACATAGGGTACTTTTTCTTGCAGATGCTGAAACTTCAGTACTGGAAGTTTTGCTGCATGGAGACCTGTGTTCTCAACAGCAGACTTTGTGCATCTGCAAGGATACTGAAATAACTGTATTCACTGGCTTTGCCTGGAGCAATGGCCACTATCAAACTTAGAGGTCTCAAATTGTTTTTCTTAGAGATAAAACAAACAAAATAGCTGGATTCATGGCTGCATTTGAAACTTCAGCATGAATCTTTTGAATTGAGAAAAAATTAATTGAAAGCCATGGAGTCACATGAATCTAATTTTGGGGGAAAAGGGGTTATCAGATTCAGTCTGGGTCAATAAATTATTCTGATAGCAGTTGATCTGGAAGAACCCCACAAACACATGTGCAATGGGCAGAAGTCCATCTTCATGAAGGACCTGCAGAAGGTAGGCAAATATTCGATGGAGGAAAGAACTGTATGAACAGAGGGAAGATTGAAGGGGTACTGTGGCTGTAGTGACTCATGGTTACCAGTTGTGGAGAAACAGTAAGATTAGTTAATTTAGTGGGATTTTCTGATAACTCTGTTTTTATGTCCCTGTTTGTGATTGCTTATGTGGCAGCTGCAGAGAGCAGGCTGAGATGGAGTAGCCACCTCCAGAAACTTCAGCAAAAGCAGCGGCAAGACATGTTGTTTCAATGGGATTGTAAGCACAGCAGGCACTCACACACAAGACAGTTCTAGTGCAGAACCAATGCACTAGGCAAAAAACATATATACATCCTGAATTTAATTACAACTTCCTAATGGTCTAAACCAATTCTTTTTAAATGTTGCTTGAAGAAGTCATACTGTTTTTCAACAGGCATTCTCCTCAGATGATTTGGATTAACAGTTAACAAAACTTATGGGAGGTTAGCATGTTGTCAGAAGTCTGGAAAACATAAACTGTGTTTGCATTGAAGTGATAGTGTGGGTGAATTCCTGGTACATATGGTAATTAGTATAACTGAAGAACAGTACTTGTAGTAGAAAACTGAAATCTGTCATAAGTCATGTGACTTGAATAATTTTGATCAAGGGAGAGAGACCCTGTGGATTTCCTTTTATTTATCTACCTTTATTTTTTTTTTTTTGTTTTTTTTTAATTTCACAAAGAATGAGACAGCTATTCTGCACCAGTTCAATTCATTGTCCACCAAGGAGCAGACTGGGATGGTGAGGGAGATGACAGCAGGCTTCTTCACAATTCAATAGTAGAGCAAAATGAATTAATGGCAGCTACTTTGTGGGAAGCATGGTTGCAAAGCAACTGTTTATCCGTGGTGGTTTCTGTTCAGGTGTTTGTTTCTCCCCATATCTTTACACAGAACTGTGGTAGCTAGATGTATGTGACACTTCATTGGGCAGATTTCAAAACCCCTTTAAATGAATTTAGTGAAAAGGGTGAAGAAAAGGAATATCATCTTGCCTTCCAGAGTAATAATGAGGTAGAGTTGTTGAGGTGGAGTTAGTTCCTTTTCATTGCTTTATAGAATCTGCATTAAACCAGATGTCTTCTGAAAATATCTTTGCCCCAGAAAGTTCATAGGTGAAATTTCAGCTGCAATGAGTTACAAAAAAGAAGAATACATAAACAAGAACCAAGTTTACATTCACACGTCCTAGAGGGAATCTCTTCTATGTCTACTTTTGAAGCAGCCAAGAATGTTGGTTACATTTCATGAGCATGCTGTGGGAAATGCATAAAGACTTAGCAAAGAACAATTGAGAGTTGAAGGAAAGATAACTTTGTGAATGAGAGTAGAGGGGAACTTTTATTAAATTAAATTAAGCCTTAGTCCCACTCAGCTCCTGCCTGCTTGTGGTTTGTTAAATGATTTGGTTTATGTCATTAATAGTCCCATAGAAATATGGAGAAAATACAAGAAAGCTTGTTTAAAAGAATAAATGTATTTACCATACCTGGAGTCTTTGTGTACTATGTACTTGGTGCCTTTACTGATGCATTATTATTTAGTTTGCCATTATTATTTGGTTTGCCAGCCATTTACAACCTTCACACTCTAATAGAAATAATTACTGAGCAATGTATAACATACTGTCTGGAACTGTAGTTATATTTTTGCCATATCTGGATTTTTTTACTTTAGAGGACAGACTTTCTCTATCCTTTCAGTAGCCTTGTCCCTAACTTGCACAGTTGTTAAATAGCTTCAGATAGCTTCAGGTAGTTGATTTTATTATTATTAGAAAGTAAACTGCATTTATATATATTATGTGTGTCTGATTAACACTTTTATGAAAATAACAAATGTAAGTTTTACAGGAGTACCCTGAAAACAATGATTTGTAGGAAAAACAATGCTGAAATCCCACTTAGTACATTTGTGGGATCATGTGCAAACTTAATACCTAGTTGAAAAGATTTATATTCTCATTTACTTTGGTATTCCAAAAAAGGATTTCAGCTTAGAGTGATACAGAGCAAGTGGAAGACCCATCTGTAGAGAACAGTAAGTCAAGAGAACAGTGCATCTAGTGCTAGAATAATACTAATACAGTAGTATGGGGAATGGACAATTTCTCAGTTTTCCTGGCTGCAAGAATTGCAATTTACATTATATTTACTCATATAACAGTGACTGACAAACAATTGAGTTTGGGCCAGCAATTGCCTTCAGCATGCTGTAGCTTCCATCAATTTGTTTTGAAACAGTTGTTAAAGTATCCTAAATGTTTTCATAACATTGTTTTTCTGTAGAAATGATGGGCTATTACCAATGGCACTTTTGAATGGGAGTGGAATTCAACAAGAAAGTAACCTTGTAGGTAGTGTCTGCGTTGTACTAGTAGAGGGCCTTACATTCTGCCTTCCAGAGACTGTAGGTCTGTAGGTCTTCTTTTGGATTTGAAAAAAAATCCTACAGATATTTTTTATGAACGTGAAAGGTAATCTAGGGTTTTCCTTTTGAAATCACATTGCCAGGTTACCTTTCTTCATTTTTTTTTTTTTTGATGTTTGGTGTTTAGTGGGTTTTGTTAGGATTTATTTGGAATGGCATGTCCTCTGTTGTACTGTACTGTCTGCTGTTCTTTCAGACATAATCACTTGCTATGGCAGTGAACAAGATGAGCATCCAGCCGTGAAGCACAAACTATTTGTATGTGTATTGGTTTGATCAAAGTTACATAATTACAGCTTTTGTTGTGCATTAATCATTCATGAATAGAAGCCTTTCAAGGAAAGAAAAATGTGACTCTTCTTATGACACAAAGCCAAATCTTTTTAGTAGTCAAAGTAACACTTTCAGAGTACAGTGTTTGTTCCCACTAAATTGCCTGTTCTAAACTGTTATGCAAGTATAAGTTCTGCTTGGTGTGCAGTCTTAATTATTTAGGAGATACACTTCTCTGTCTTTTCTTTTCTAAAAATAAGCAGTCACTGTAGTATATGCGGTTCCAAAAACTAAAACAAGAGTAGCTTTTTGTACTTGAACCATTTCTTATGTAATTCCCATTCCTGAAATGGTTTTGTTCAAGTGCTGAAGGGTTCTGATCATGAAACTTCTGGTGTTCTTTGCTTCCACTGTTAGACTCTTGTTTGTTTGGTGGGTGGGAGGTATAACCTAAAAACAGGCACGAAAAGCATTGTCTTCAGACCGGTGAAAATGCATCATTCAAGGGAAGATGCTCCCTCCCTGATAGCATTTTTTCCCTTCCCAATGGTTTTCTTTATTCTTCTGTCTTTTCTTAAGAATTGTTTTCTTGACTATTTTCTGATTTTTAATTCATCCAGCAGGATTGCCTATTCAGCATAAGAAAGTTTCAGAGATGGTATCAATTTACACATATATAGTATCACAATTTCATGCTGTCCTTTTGAACTTTCTCTGTCCTGCAAACCCCAGCTTTTTAATTTAGTCATTCCACTTTATGCAGCTATATTTTTATACAGAGATTTCTCTTTCCTCATCACTTTCATTTTTCTCTGGATTCCACCCAGTCAATGCACTTCTTGCACTGACTGTCGGACAGAATGAAATAAATGCATTTGTATCTAGAATCAGCACTTAGGACATAAGCTTGCATTGTGATGCCATGGCATGCATGTACAATCACCTGGAATTTGTGACTGTTTTTTTTCAGGACATAATGTATGCCATTTCTAACTCCTGACATTTGCATATCCAGTTAGATTGAAATTGTCTTAAGAGGATCACAAAGGATGGCTATAGTCTGTTTTGTAAAGAGGGGCAGAAAAGTAGAGGAGGAGTTGTGCTCTGTGCTAAAGAGAATTGTGAACATATAGAAGTCCACTACTGTGACAATGGATCCAGGATCAGAATGGACATCTCCAAGAGGGGTAGTAGATTAGGCATCTGCTCCTGACCTCCCCAAGATGACAAGTGCAAAGAGCACTTCAAAAAGGTCACTTGAGTAAGCTTTAGATTACAGATCCTGGGTCTTATGAGTGACTTCAACTAGCCAGGCATTTGTTGGTAGAACAATACAACAGCTTACATCATCCATCAGGCTCCTGGAATGCATAAAGGACTGCTTCCTCAAAAAAATGTGCCAACCAGGAATGAGGCACTACTGGACTTGCTACTCACAAACTAAGGAAACCTGCTTTGTAATGTCTCAATTAGTGATGCCTTTGCCTGCAGTGATCCCAATATTGTGGAGTTTGGGGGTCTGGCTGTGCACACTGAACATTAGTACTAAGGCAAAGTTCTTACGTTTTAGAAGAGGAAACTTCAATTTCTTCAGCATTCAGCTGGGAGGGAAACTTCCATGGAGAATATAGGAGCTAAGGAGTCCTGGGAATTTTTCAAGACCACTCTCCTGGAAGCATAAAACCAGTTCACTGTCTTTAACAGGAAGGGAAATAGGTGGAACAAGAGACCCCCTTGGTTTAACTGTGAGTTTCTGAGTCTGTTCAAAACTGAAAGAGAAGCATACCAGAAATGGAAAAGGGAGCAAACATCAGAAATGGAAAAGGGAGCAAACGTCAGTTGAGAACCACAAAGGCATTGCCAGGGCATGCAGAGATACAGTCAGAAAAGCAAAGACAGACCTCAAATTGAAATTGGCAAGAGATGTCAGCACCCACAAGAGAGGCTCTTTGGGTATGTAAACAACAACAGAAACAGAAGGAAAGTACTGGCCCACTGTTAAACAGGAGAGTTGAATCAGTCACCAAGAATGCTGAAGAGACAGAGGTTCTCAACACTTCCTTCACATCTGTCCTATGCACCACTGTTGGGCCCCAGACCTTGGGAACAAAAATCCAGGTTGATACAAACACAGACCCACTGTCAGTGAAGGAAAAGTTGGTGTGTGAGCTATTACAGGAGCTTGGCCTCTGCAAGTCCTGACAATATCCAAGGGTGTTGATAGAGCTTGAGGAGGTCATTTTGAGGCCACTCTCCATAATCTTTGAGAAGGTATGGAGATGGGGAGACTGAAAGAGGGCTAATGTCACCCCCATCTGCAAGAAGGGCTTAAAGGAGGATCCAGGAAATTATAGGGTCATCAGTCTTACTTCAATCCTTGGAAAAGTTTCTGAACCATCACTGGTCAGTCAAATCATGTGACTGGAAAAAGCCAGCATGGGATCACCAAGGGCAAATTGTCCTTGACAACCTGATCACTTTCTATGCAAAGTAACCTGCATGGTTGATGTGGGGCAAGCGGTGGACATTGTCTACCCGTGTTTCTCCAAGACTTTCAATACCATTTCCCACAGCATTTTTTAGATTTGTCTTGACAGAGTGCTGGGCCATCTTGTCTAGATTGTGCTTCTGCCAAGAAAGGTTGAACCAGATGAGCCTTGAGGTCGTTTCAACCTGGTATTCTTTGATTCTATGCTGAGTTAGAACCCAATGTCTAAATCATTTGGGCACTTTGAAAAGTTTCAGTTTGTACAACCAGAAAATTGATTTTTATAGATTTTGCTACAGTATAGTGACTCTTAAGTCTTTTAGTTGAAAGTGAGTCATCTCACTGAGCTTTAGGAGTAAGGATGACATGGTATTGTTATTATGAAAATGATTAAAGAGTTTAGCCTACAATATTATTGATAAAGAACATGGACCTGTTGTAGGAAACTCATGTTTGAATTATTACTTTCTACACAGACTGCATCCTCAGCTATTAAAGGTGCTATCCAGCTGGGAATAGGATACACGGTAGGAAACCTTACATCAAAACCAGACAGAGATGTTCTTATGCAAGACTTCTATGTCGTGGAAAGTGTCTTCCTACCAAGGTAAGAGCAAGTCTATTCAATTTGTCTTCAGTAGAATTTCATAGTTAAATTCTTAACTAGGTATTTTGAATGTGGATTGTTTTCTAGTTCTAACAAAATGGTGTTAGAGTAAGTTTAATGTATGAAACTTGAAAATTATCCTGTCTTCGTGTTGTCATTGAAAATGAAGGTAGGAAGAAAATTAGGAAGCTCACACTTTACCTGAAGATTTATCACTTATAGAGAGGGAGAGTAATTGTGGCACTTTCAATTAAAGGACCTGCTAATTACAATTTAAAATGATGTGTGGATCCAACATTCACAGTTGTTTAGCTTCAGCTGAGTTTCTAAGAACTGAGAATAATATTTGACATTTAACAAGATCTCAACATTTATGAAAATTCTGGTCCTATAGTTTTAAGTATAATACAATAATTTATACACTATAAAATTCTAGCCAGGATTTTAGTCTGTGACAGTGCTTAGCTCTTATAAACTGATTACAGGTTGTGCACCTTTATTGCTTTACCACCTCAGCTTGTATCATGGTCAAGTTGATGGTATGGGAATTGTAACAAGGGAATTATGCCAATGAGAGAAATCAGGGTCATACTGATTTTTGGTGTTCAGAAGCTGAAGTACATTGCCATGTAATTTTTACAAGTTACATGTGCTAGGAAGAGATTAAGAAAATTTAGCAAAAATGTATTTCAGAACCAGAATGACTTGCTCTGTTCAGTGTGGTCTGGTTTCTTAGAAGTGCTGAGTACCTTAATTTCAGTAAGGACATGCAATGTATGCAATATTCCCTGAATCTGAGAATACTTTCTATGAGGTTTTAAAAGTTTTGTTGATGTGCAGTTTGAATGCTATACCATAAGCTGTTTCTAATAATTTCTAATAATAGTTAGAAAAATGTCTGTCTGTGACACTGATGGAGGCTTCTGTAGTTTGTTTTACTCATGGAAATTAAATGAAACCTACATATGAAAACTGTTTGCTTGCTTAGTACAGTTGGAGAAAAAATATTCTTTATATTTTTAAACATTGTTTTAAAGGAACAAGTAAAATAAAGTGGTTTGTAGTCCATAGCATTGCATATATCTTCTTTCCTGTGATACTCACATGCATGTACATACTGAAATGAGATTTCCCAGTTTTTGTGAGATAGGTGTTGGCTTTAAGGAAGAGCTGTGAGACATTCCTTTTGGCTTAAAATGAAAACAAATACAGAGGCAGTAGGCTGATTGGAAAAGTGTTAGAAGTACCTTTCTGGAAGTTTCCTATCAATCAATCAATAAATAAATAAATCATATGAGGAAAATTAGTCAAGTGAAAGTAATGGACAAAGCAGTACAGTTCTGGGGTTTTAGTTTGTTGGTTTTTGTTTGTTGTGTTTTTTCCTTTTGCATAGCTATGCACTAAGCAGTAATATATAACAGTGAGTCATCTTGACTGTGACAAAGAGCCTCTCTGTAAAGAGTACTTGTTGACAGCAGTCTCTTAGAACTAAAAATTGGCTATCCATAGCAATCTCTTCAAATCGTGACATTTGATTTCTTATGCTGAGGTACAGAAATGCCAAATTTCAAATCCTTGTTATGTCTCAATGTAGCATGTACTTTTATTTATCTAAAACATTTTCAACAAAAAGTGGTATTACTTGCGTAAATTGTAATAGTTTAGGATTGCAAATAATAATACAGGATTCTTTCTTGATGGTTGAGAGTATTGGGGTGTTAGTGTTTCTTGATGGCATTATGTGGATTGGTCATGAGTCATATCTATAGGTATCTTCATTATCCTAGTTGGAGGTAAAGAACATTCAGCCTTAGCTGTTTACAATTAGGGCTGCGCTCCCCAGGTGCACCTCAGGTGCTCTTCACTTTTTGCTGGTGTGGTACCTACATGTGATGGCAGTACTGTTGAAAGTCATTACTTTAATGCCTTTTTTTTTTTTTTTTTGTCCCCTTTGGATTGGCCTGGGTTGAAAGCAATTAGCTGAAATTAGTTACACCATCAGGTCAAGGGAGTTGACCTCTGCCTGGAAGCACCCTGGAGCAAGCTGAGGTTGAGTAAACTTTTTACAGAGGTTTGCGGCTGAAGGAGAACCTAACAGTGCGGCAAGTGTGGTGCTGAAAACAGATGCTTACCAAACAAGAAGCAGTACTTTTCCACTTCTTTTGGGAAGAAAAAATTCATCTGCAACTCCAAGCAGGCTATTAGCTGAACTTCCCCTTCCTTGTGACAAATGCACAGCAAATTCTTCGCAAGGTGTTTTTCTCCATCTTCCTCCCTGCTTTCCCTGCCTTGTCCATGTCTGGCAGTGAGGTGAGAGAACATCTGTTTTACAGAGTCATAGGCAACCTGCTTCATTGACAACAAAAAGAGCACTGCTATGGTGGCAGTGATAAAACAGACCTAAGCTGGTAGAACTACATTGAAGCAGTATCCTGTGCATCAGCCCGTAAAACAGTGTTACTGGGGAAAAACAGTCAATAGTTGTTTATGAATTTCATCAGTTGCAGAAGACAGTCTCTGCATACCTTTCAGACCCTGAAATAACACTCAGCACTGCCAATACCTCTGTTTCAGTAGTCAGAGCAAAACATTTCCAGTAGTGTTCAGAATTCATGAAGGAGGGAGAAAAATGCCAGGGGCAAAAGCAGCCAGGTCAGATGTGAACATAGCTGCACTGCATATTGTGGGAGCTACTGATGTAAATCAGGAGCAATTCCATGGATTGCAGGTTGTTCCTTGTTTAGAGTTACATTGTAACTGTGTTAAATTGGTCAGAGTTTAGCACATATTCATTTATGTGTTTATTTCTGGAAATGACTTTGAGTGAAGTACAGATGTCTCTGTACAGTGAGCGGATTTGAATTGCAAAGGTGCTTGCTTTGCGCATTGTAGTGGTGCAGGGGGTGGAAAAGTGCCTTTGTTGTTTTGTGCCTTCCTTTCCCCCCTTTCTCTTCAAGCTTCCCAGGAGTTTATATAACATGTTGCTTTTGCAAAATGAGGTATTATTGGAAGCTTATATAATGGAGTTCATTGAGAACCACTGTCCAGATAGAGTTTCAATGGTATTATGCAAATGTGCTCCTAGGACAGAGAAACAAAATGCATCCTGCATTGACCCAGTTGATTCTGAAGGTAGTGTCTGAAGTCTCCACCCTGCTTTCTAAACCATAGGGGAAACCACTCCAAGTAACCTCTCTTCTGGCTTTTCAACTCTGCTTTAGAAATCCAGCCATGGAGGTGCTTACCTGGTGATGGAACTGCTGCTGCAGTTGCTGGAGTGTTGAGTGGGAAGGATGTGTATCACCTGTGTGCTTCCTATGGTCTGTCCCGGGACTCAGCTGTGTGGGGCATATTTGTCCCCCCATCTTCCTTGGATTTACACTGTTCCTCTGGGCACATTTTGCCTCCAACTCAGTTATTTGTACAATGTGGCTTCAGCAATATTTTTCAGCTGTTTGAATCAGCTGTGGAACTGGCTCCCAGTAACATGGCCAAGGTTAGAAAGGGTTGTTGTTCATCTGTAAGTACAGCTTAGACAAGCAGTGGTAGCTCAAGCTGGTCACTGGACCATGGGGGTGTGCAGCTGTCTACAAGTTAGCAGTATGGGCAGCTTGTTAAGTTCTTCCAGCAGAATCATAGAATCACAGAATATGCTGGGTTGGAAGGGACCCAGAAGGATCATCGAGTCCAGCTTCCGGCCCTGCACAGCACCATCCCCAACAGTCACACCCTGTGCCTGAGAGTATCATCCAATCACTTCTGAACTCTGCCAGGTTTGGTGCTGTGACCACTTCCCTGGGGAGCCTCTGCCAGTGCCCAACCACCCTCTGGGGGAAGAACCTTTTTCTACTATCCAACCTAAACCTCCCCTCACACAATTTCAGGCCATTCCCTT
>VXBX01009608.1:19782-39993 GCA_013400415.1 Scytalopus superciliaris | reverse complement strand
GTTTTGTTTTGGTTTGGTTTTTTGTGCGTTAACAAACAGTAGGAGCTGGAAGCCATTGTGCAGCAGGAAAGCTATGATGTAAGTGCCATTACAGAAATGTGGTGGGATGACTTGCATAACTGGAATGCTGCAATGGTTGTCTCCAACAGTTTTAGACAGGGGAAGAAGGAGAGATGATGGTGGTGGCTCTCTATGTTACGGAGTCTTTTGACATTATAGATCTTGAGGACAGTGATGATAAGGTTGAGTGCCTGTGTGTAAAGATCAGGGGGAAGGCTACCAAGGCAGACATCCTGGTGGGAGACCACCAAACAAGGATGAAGAGGTAGATGAATTATTCTATAAGTGGTTGGCTGATGTTTCATGATCATCAGCACTTGTTCTTGTGGGAGATGTTAACCTGCCAGATGTTTGCTGGGAACTCAACACAGCAGAGAGGAGGCAGTCTAGGAGGTTCCTGAAGTGTGTGAAAGATAACACAGCTGGTAAGTGAGCCTGCCAGGGGTGGTGTCCCTCTAGACCTGCTGCTTACAGAGAAGGGCTGGTGGGAGATGTGGTGGTTGGAGCCATCTTGGGCACAGCAATCATGAAATGACAGTTTTCAGTACTCAGTAAAGTAAGGAAGGGGATCAACAAAGCCTTAAGCTTGGACTTCTGGAGTGTGGACTTCAACCTGTTGAAGACATTAGTTCAGAGAATCCCTTGGGAAGCAGCCCTTAAGATCAAAGGGGCCAGGAAGGCTGTACATTTTTTAAGAGAGAAACCTTGAAGATGCAGGAGCAAGCTGTCCCTGTGTGCTGAAAGATGAGCTGGCAGGGAAGAAGACTGGCCTGGTTGAGCAGGGGGTTTTCACAGAACTCAGGGAAAAAAAAGAGGCTGTATGATCTTTGGAAGAAGGGGCAGGCAACTCAGGAAGTGTTTAAGGAAGTCATTAGGTCATGCAGAAAGAAATTTAGACAGGTGAAAGCTTAATTAATCTGGCCACTTCTGTAAAGGATAATAACAAGTGTTTTTCTAAATACACCAGTAGCAAAAGGAGGGGCAAGGAAAACCTCCATCCTTTATTGAATGTGAGAGAGAATACAGCCACCAAAGATGAGGAAAAGGCTGAGGTACTTCATGCCTTCTTTGCCTCAGTCTTAACAGAAAGACCCATTATCTTCAGGGCAGTCAGCCCCCTGAGCTGGGAGACAGGAACAGGGAGCAGAACAGACCCCCTCTAATCCAGCAGGAAGTAATTAGTAACCTGCAGAGCCACTTAGATCCTCATAATTCTANGACTTCTGGAGTGTGGACTTCAACCTGTTGAAGACATTAGTTCAGAGAATCCCTTTGGAAACAGCCCTTAAGATCAAAGGGGCCAGGAAGGCTGTACATTTTTTAAGAGAGAAACCTTGAAGATGCAGGAGCAAGCTGTCCCTGTGTGCTGAAAGATGAGCTGGCAGGGAAGAAGACTGGCCTGGTTGAGCAGGGGGTTTTCACAGAACTCAGGGAAAAAAAAGAGGCTGTATGATCTTTGGAAGAAGGGGCAGGCAACTCAGGAAGTGTTTAAGGAAGTCATTAGGTCATGCAGAAAGAAATTTAGACAGGTGAAAGCTTAATTAATCTGGCCACTTCTGTAAAGGATAATAACAAGTGTTTTTCTAAATACACCAGTAGCAAAAGGAGGGGCAAGGAAAACCTCCATCCTTTATTGAATGTGAGAGAGAATACAGCCACCAAAGATGAGGAAAAGGCTGAGGTACTTCATGCCTTCTTTGCCTCAGTCTTAACAGAAAGACCCATTATCTTCAGGGCAGTCAGCCCCCTGAGCTGGGAGACAGGAACAGGGAGCAGAACAGACCCCCTCTAATCCAGCAGGAAGTAATTAGTAACCTGCAGAGCCACTTAGATCCTCATAATTCTATGGATGGGACCAAGGGCACTGAGGGAGCTGGCTGAAGAGCTTGCTGAACCGCTCTCTATCATTTATTGTCAGTCCCGTCTACCCGAGGAGATCCCAGATGACTGGAGGTTTGCCAGTGGGACCCCCCATCCACAAGAAGTGCCAGAAGAAGGATCCCAGCAATTAAAGGCCTGTCAACCTAATCCCAGTGCCCGCCAAATTTATGAAGCAGATTGTCTTGAATGCAGTCAGGCAATACATGCAGGATAACCAAGGGATCAGACTCAGTCACCATGGGCTTAGGAAAGGTTGGTCCTGCATGACCAACCTGATCTCCTTTTATGACCAGGTGACCCACCTGGTGGATGAGGGGAAGGCTGTGGATGTAGTCCACCTGGACTTCAGCAAAGCCTTGGACACTGTCTCCCACAACACTCTCCTGGAAAAGCTGGCAGCCCATGGCTTGGACAGGGGCACTCTCTGCTGGGTTAGGAACTGGCTGGATGGCCGGGCCCAGAGAGTGGTGGGGAACGGTGCTGCATCCAGATGGTGACCAGTCAGCAGTGGTGTCTGCCAGGGATCAGTGTTGGGCTTGGTCCTATTTAATATCTTTACTGATGATCTGGATGAGAGGATCAAGTCCACCATTAGCAAATTTGCAGATGACACCAAGGTCGGGGGGAGTGTCGATCTGCTGGAGGGTAGGAGGGCTCTGCAGAGGAACCTGGACAGGCTGGAGAAATGGACCAAGACCAATGGTATGAAGTTCAACAGGACCAAGTCCAGGTCTTACACTTTCACCACAAAAATCCCATGCAGCATTACAGGCTTGGGGCAGAGTGGCTGGAAAATGGCCCAGTGGAAAAGGACCTGAGGGTGCCAGTCAACAGCAGCTGAACATGAGCCAGCAGTATCCTGGCCTGTATCAGGGACAGTGTGGCCAGCAGGACCAGGGAAGTGATTCTTCTGTACTTGGCACTGATGAGGTCACACCTTGGGTACTGTGTCTAGTTCTGGGCTCCCCAATTTAGGAAGGACACTGAGCTGCTGGAGCAGGTCCAGAGAAGGGCAACAAAGCTGGTGAAGGCTCTGGAGGACAAGTCCCATGACAAGTGAATGAGGGAGCTAGGGGTGTTTAATCTAGAGAAAATGAGGCTCAGGAGTGATCTTATCACTCTACGACTACCTGAAAGGTGATTGTAGCGAGGTGGGGGTTGTTCTCTTCTCCCAGGCAACTACTGACAGGAAAAGAGGACAATCTCAAGCTCTGCCAGGGGAAGGTTAGGAAGAAAGTCCTCACAGAAAAGGTAATCAGATGTTGAAATGTGCTGCCCAGGGAGGTGGTGAAGTCATCGTCCCTGGAGTTTTTTAAGGAAAGACTGGACATGGCACTCAGTGCCATGGTCTAGTTGACATGGTGGTGTTCGGTCATAGGTTGGACTCAATGGTCTCAAAGGTCTTTCCTAACCTAATTGATTGTGTGATTCCATGTGAGGCTACAATTGCCTTTTTTTTTTTTTTCTTCTTTTAAGACAGACTGTCTTCCAGACTGGTCACCCTTTGTGCCTCTTCAAGTTCAAATCTGATCTGGCATATAAATACATATAATTTTTCATAATTCCCCAAATGTTCTGTACTCTGTGTACCTATTTAACCAGCTGAACATGTAAGCTAGCATATGTGCTGATTTAGATTGAGGTGGGGTAAAAAAACATGACATGACAGACAGAAAAACAGAAAACCACACTGTGGTTGGCAAAACCAGAGTTGCTTCCCAGGAAGAGTCTGATGCTAAGGATGCCATTTCATAAATAAGACTGAAACAACTGATGTTTGGTGCAATCAAAAAAATGTACATAATCCTGCTTCCTTCCTACTGCTCTACCTGTGTGGTTCTACCTCCAGTGTTGGTTCTTGGTTGATTTAGACAGTTCCACAGTAAAACTAGCTGCTAAAAATCATTCAGTAATTTGCTTTGGTTTATTTTTGTTTTCAGTGAAGGGAGCAACCTCACCCCTGCTCATCATTACCCTGACTTCAGATTTAAGACGTATGCACCTCTTGCCTTCCGCTATTTCAGAGAACTTTTTGGTATCAAGCCCGGTGATTATTTGGTAAGAGCTTGTAGTTTTCCTTTGAGTTACAAATTATTACAAGTATGCTAGCTTCATAGTGACAGAAGAGGATGCTTAAAAGATGCCTAAATGAGTAGTAAATTTTGTGTGTGGAGGAGTTAAAAACTAGTTAACATTTTTAGTATTTTATAAAAGTTCTATGTCTTTGAGAAAATTTATATTGAAAAACCTTCTTTATTAATTCACTAAATTAACTTCCATATAATTCAAGTAACTTTTTCTAGAGAAATTATAATCAGTACTTGTGAGACTTCTGTCACGTCAGTTCTAATAAACTACTCTTGTCTTATTTGTGCTAATTTTTCACTTCATTACAAAGCACGTCTGCATGTGTTCCTTGAGAAATGTGGATGGCAGACTGAAAATGAAGCATTTTAGAGTATCTCCTTTTTTCTATTTTACAATTTGAAAACTTATTCTTTCACGGTATCCAGGGGTTTACATAAGAAAAAAAAAAATATGCATTTGATGCCATTGTAAAAGCAGGCTTTACTTGGCGGAACCATTTTGTACACTGCCAGGAAAAGTATCTACTATTTTACTTCTCCTGTAGTTCTGCTTTTGGAAGAGTACTATGAAAAGAAATTGCTGGATTATTTTCTAGATGTTTGCCCCATTGATGCCTTAGACAACACTATGTCCAATTTGTCTCATTTGCCACCCAAAAAATCGGAGTCATAGTACAAATTAGCAGTGTTTTATGTCAGAGTTTTATTGTTCATTTTTTTGAATGAGTTTTTAAATCTTTTTGTTCCATTATTTATAACTGCTTCTCTAAAACCAAATGAATTTGAAAGGGCTTGAATGAATAAAGAAAAATTGATTAAAGGGTGCTCAAACATTACTTACAATACTACTAAATATATTGCTTCTGTTGTGTTCAAGTGTGTTATAATGTGGGGTTTTTTTCCTTTATGGATAATAAGCCTAAAAGCAAAACTTAGCTGGTTTTGCTTTCCCTTAGGTTGATTGTGGGTGTCTTATGTTAATTCTTTAGTACTATGCATGGATTTTGTATTACTAGTCTTCATGACTATACTTTTATACAAAAACAGATAATTCCTTTGGATTATAAATGGTAGTAGCAAGGAAATACAGCTGGTTTGGAGTTTTATAAATCATAGGATCATGGAATGGTTTGGGTTAGAAGGTACTGAAAGATCATCTATTCCAATCCCCTTGCCATGGGCAGGGACACCTTCCACTAGACCATGTGGATCAAAGACCCATCCAGATTAGTCTTGAACACTTCCAGGGATGGGACATCCACGACTACTCTATGTCACACCTTCCAGTGCTCACCACCCTCACAGTGAAGAATTTCTTCCTTGTGTCTACTCTAAAATTATGTCAGGTGCAGTCTCACAAGAGCAGAGTACAGGGAGAAAATCACCTTCTTCAACCTGCTGATCACACTTTTTTTCATGAAGCCCAGGATGCTGTTGTGCCCTGGCAGGAGGGCTGCTTTCAATGCATTCTCCCTGCAGCATGTACCTGTGCTCAGGATTGCCACAGCCCAGGTGCAAGACTTTGCACTTGGCCTTGTTGAACTTCATGAGGTTTGTGCAGGCCTCTCTCAAGGATGTCACAGTTCCTCTGGATGGCATCCCTTCTCTCCAGTGTATCAGTGACGACACTCAGCTTGGTGTTGTCAGTAAACTTGCTGAGGATGCACTTGATTCCAGTGTCCATGTCACCACAAAGACATTAAACAGTGCCAGTCCCAAAGCCAATCCCTAAGAAATGCCACTTATCACTGGTAACCACTTGGACAAGAAGCCATTGACCACAATTCTTTGAGTGCAATCAATTCCTTATGCACTAAGTTGCCCATCCATCAAATCTATGCCTCTCCAGTTTAGAGACAAGGATGTCTTGTGTGACAGTAGTGTAGTTATGTTGTTAATCTATCTCTTTTTATAGACTTGGCAAAAGATGAAGTATACAGCTGTGTTTTCAGCCAGTTGCTAAAAAGACTGTGCTTTCTAGAGTAAAGCTGTTATCACCTGCAACTTCTTTTCCATCTAAGGAAGCCTTTGCAGTAGCCAAAGTTAAGTATTATAGAAAGACCACTTGCTACAGAAGAGATTTGTGACACTCAGTTGCACAGCAAAAGATACAAGTGGGAGTGGTAAGCGATGATCCAACTGTGGCTGAAGGGCAAGGGCAGTAAAATAAGAAGAGGAGAAACTACAGCAAATGTGTGTGTTTACACTATTAATTTGAAGTGACAAAGCTCAAAGATTTACAGTTTCCTTTTTTCCAAGGAGGTTAAGCAGTAATGCACTGCAAAAGTCAGACTAGGTAACAAGGGTAAGTACATTTGAACAGCTGGTGGAATTAAACTGTCACTGGAAATTTCATGGAGTGCTGGTATTTTGCAGCTAAACCTTCTGATCATGAAGTACTCAGTTGACAGGGTCTTGGGTATTTTCTTACTTTTCAGTTTTGATGTGGCTTTCATAGTGTCCAACCAAAATTAGCTGGGCTCTTTGCATTGCAGCACTTGGTGGGTAGATCTCTGTTTTACAGGAATAAGCACAACTGTAAAATGACCAACACAGAGTGTAGGCTAATAACTTGTGCTTATATTTATACTGTTTTATTGAGCTTTATTATTTAGGAGAATTGGTTTCAATTGCTTACTGCAATGATAGTTCCTCATGAAACCTTACATATTTTGGCAAAAAATATTCAAGGGTTGTAGTACAACTGCTGATTTGCTCCCAAGGTTTGTAGTGTTACAGGCTCATATGGCTGTTCTACCTGTAGAAAATCACAATTATAGGATTAACGCAAAAAGTCCCTTGTATTAATTGAAACTGAGTGGACTGCAGAAGTAGGGAGAGGAACAGAAAACATTTTAATATAATGCAACAGTCTCAAAAATTGCAAGCATGGGAAAAGCTTCAGCTATAGCCAGGATAAGAAGAGGCATTAAGGCACTGCTTTGAGTCCACATGCTTCTCTAGCTCAGGTGCTCACAAAAGAACATATTGGTCAAATTTTCTTGCATTTATTCTTTGCTATCATCAGCCACTTAAACCAATGGCAAGACTCCAGGATGGATTTAATGAAAGCTGTTTTTAACAAAAACAAATTCCTCAACTCATCTCAAGCAATGTCCTAATAATATAAATATTTGTTACTGTAACAGTTGTTCCTTTTGCTCTGAGAAGACCAGAAAACACTGCACTGCTAAGAATAATTCCCTGATGCTAACATTACTCACAATTCACTCACTGTGTAATTCTGTTTCTTGCAAAGACTGAAAACTTAAAATATTGGACTGTGCAGTAAATTTACAACAGTGTGAAACTGATGATATATAACAAAAGAAAATATGTGTGAATGGAAGTTCAATTTCAATTACCTTAAATGAGTTTTTAATATAAATACATTTTTCTATGGTTTTGAGTTTAACGTCTCCTCTCCATTTAGTTTAGTTTGAATGAAGTTTGAACTAATGTCTATTTCCTCCTTAACATGATTGTAATTTTTAATGTATCCTGTGGAAGGGAAAGCCATTGTAAAGAATGGTCCTCCAAATCCCAATTTTTCTTGCTTAACGGTATTGAGGTTTTTTCTATTTCAGGCAGTTTTCAATCAGAAAACTACATTAGTAGATATACCAAGATTACTAGTCTAATGGTTTCAATCCCAATTTCACAGAATAAGATTTGCCTATTTGTCTACAATGAGAAACCTCTACTCCACGTGTGTTTGTCTAACATCTTGTACCTGTTTCCTTTGCAAATGGCTGTGAAACGCAAACAGTTGTAGCACAATGTCTTCTTAAGGTTTCTGACTCAAGAATTTGGTGTGCTGTCAGTGTGGGGGTTGACTTCTTCCACCTCAACCACTCACTTCACCACCAGGGAATGTTCACCTGGTGCAGTGGGACATGAAGAGGGACCATCTGCTCAGCTGCCATCTGCTCTTCCATGGTTGTGCAGCATGTCGGGCAGACCGACTGTTACAACTGGCCTTCACACCTCAGCCAAATTATGCCAACCAGCTTGCTGTACAGTAACAGTGTTGCTGCAGCAGAAGACTGAAGAAAAAGCTCCATGATTTTCCTGTGCCTTTTTGAACCTGCAGTTCTTTGTATTAAACTTGTGTTTGGGTAATGAAAACACAATGAATTTCATTGGCAGTGAAAAACAATTTTTGTCTCTTCCAGTATTCAATCTGCAGTGAACCTTTAATTGAACTATCCAACCCAGGTGCCAGTGGGTCCTTATTTTTTGTAACTAGTGATGACGAGTTCATCATCAAAACAGTTCAACACAAAGAGGCTGAGTTTCTTCAGAAGCTCTTGCCAGGTTATTATATGGTAAGTAATTGAAGACTGTATTTAACCTGTATTCTCCTCTTTCCTGTCTCACTTCTGAAGATTCAGTTTCATTTGTCTTGTAATCTTTCTTTGGTTTTATTGGTACTTTTTGCAAGATGTTTGATATTTTTACCTGTCTTTCACCTTTGTGCCCCACATACCCAACAGAAAGAATAGATATAAATCTAGAATAAATTAAGATAAGAATTGCTGTTCTTTTAGCATTCAAGATAAAGCTAATGTCATCAACTGATTTGATACGAAACTTGCTTCTAATAAGCTAGTAACAAGAAAAGGTTTCTAGATTTCTAATTCATATTTTTTCTCCATTTTGTATTTGTCTACCCTCTGCATTTCACTCAGAGTGGACAAAGAAACTAGACCGGTCAGTTTCACTTTTGTCTCTAACTACTTCTGATTTCCATTTCTCATGTATTAAAGCAATGTGCCTTAAAAGATATTTTTATCCATGTAATTTGTTCAAAACTTAATTTTTAAATAGCACTTTTTGAGGCTAGTGCTAAGTTGATTGTATTTGGTTTTGTGTGTCAGTCATTACAAAGGAAAAACCACTGATCCAAAAGTAAGTAGAACGTAATTTTATTTTAATTTTCTTTTTTTAAGCAAATTCCAGTCATACATATGAACAGAGATTCTTCTGGATGGTATACAGGACTTTGTATTATTAGACCGATGACTGACTTTCTTTTCTTCCTTTGGTTTCTGAAGTAAATACTTGAAAAATTACCATTGCACTTGTACTAACAATGAGGAGTGTTTATTGTCATATATATATTATAAATGTTATTATTACACTAAAGTAACATGGTTTCACTGTTTGTGTAAAAAAAAAAAGTGTGTGCTGACACATCAAGAAAGATAATGGTGGCAGGTATTTTTTGTTGTTTCTAATCATGATAATCAGCTCAGCATAAGTTTGAGTTATTACATGTACATATAAGGCCATTTTGTGTTTTTTCTGGGAAATTTACTCTCACTGCTAACATATGCAATGGTTTGCAAAGTATAAAACTTCAATCACAGTGATTATTTCCTGTGAAAGTACTTTCTTCTAATAGTTGTATGCTGTGACTTAGGAATCATGAAAGACTTAAAGTAGTTTTTTCCCTTCTTGCTTTCTCATGCTGAAGACTCAGAGTAGTTATATTCAGAAGGAGGATTTTCTCTCTCACCCCTGTTATTCTCTCCTACTTAATTTTTTTGCCTGTTGTGTAATTTGGATTATTTCACACTCTTGTGTTCTGATGATCAGTTATAGTTCTGACCCCACACTCCTGTAGAAACAACTTGGTCATTTGGCACTATACCTCAGAGTGTAAAGCCTCATGGAGACAGGCGTTCTCTTTTCCAGAATCCAAGTCAAGATAATGAGAACATTTGACTCAAACTCCTTCCACCAGGTGGAATGCAAAGGTTGTTCAGGGCAGAATTAATAAATTAAGTTGTTATGTGCTTTTATGTTTGGCCTAGTTTGCTATTTGACAGTATGTGAGAAAGAGAAACCTGGCATAAATGTAATTACTGCTCTACTTTTGGCTGATATATGTTGCTGGGAAAAAGGCAGTGTTTATGTGAGCTTTATGAAATAGAGGCCCACAGATAAAATCAATTAGTCCAAGAAACTACGCTGACTAAAAAGTCAAACACACTTTTCTTGATGCTTGTTAATGTCTTTTGCTTTGAAAACAAACCCTTTGTTAAGCATGGAAATTTATTGAAAATAGACATGTTTAAAATTATCTCTTTTGTTTTAGAATCTGAACCAGAATCCAAGGACTCTTCTACCCAAATTTTATGGGCTGTACTGCGTTCAGTCAGGAGGCATTAATATTAGAATTGTTGTCATGAACAATGTTTTGCCACGAGCTTTGAAAATGCATTTTACATACGACTTGAAAGGCTCCACGTACAAACGGAGAGCATCAAGAAAAGAGAGGGAGAAGTCCAACCCTACATTCAAAGACTTGGATTTCTTGCAAGATATACATGAAGGGTTGTATTTTGACTCTGAAATGCACAGTGCACTAATGAAAACGCTACAGCGGGACTGTCGAGTGAGTAAAAATTATTGACTCTTTAAACTTCCGTGTTCACATTTGCTCTAGATTTACCTCAGCAAAACATGAGTAGAACATGGCTCTGTATGATGCTTAACCTCCATTTGTTTTCCATGCTGTTCAATGAGAGAAAACTATGGACATCAGACCACTGATGAAGCCTGTATTTCAGTAAGCTTTCGGGATCTGAGATGACAGAATCATAGAATGGAATGTTCATAGACTTCTTGAACACCAACAGGCTAGGGGCCATGAGCACTTCCCTGGGGATCTTCTTCCAGTGCTTGACCACCCTCTCACTGAAGAATTTTTTCCTAATATCCAGCCTGAACTTCCCCAGTACAATTTTAAGTCATTCCTTTGCATCTTAATATCAGGCACCAGATACCAGCACCACCCTCTCTGCCCCCCTCATAAGGAAGTTGTAGATGGTAGTGATTCCCCCAAATTGAGTCATCTCTAAGCTGAGCAAACCTAGTATCTTGACCTGCTCCTCACAGGTTATGCTTTGTAGTCCTTTCATGATCCTTGTTGCCCTCCTCTGGATATTTTTATATCTTCCTTACATCATAGAGCACAAAACTGCACACAGTACTTGAGGTGAGGCTGCACCAGCGCTGAGTGTAGTGGGACAATCACCTCTTTTAAACCAGTTGGGTATACTGTGCTTTGTGCACCCCAGGATACAACTGGCAATATTGAGCACATTGCTGACTCACTGAATTTATTATCCAGCACAATGCCAAGTCCCAGGGCTGTCCCCTTATTTCTCTGTATGTCCACGATTACACCGATCCACCTGTGGAAATAGCAATGAATATAGGAATGAAGTCCAGTAAAGATGATGAGGAAGAGGAGAAGGATGATGATTTCCACTAATTTTGCAATTTTAATTATTTTTTCCCCAAGGCACAATTAGCTCTGTGGTACCATTGTTACCTATGATAAACTGTAAGTAAATCTTTGACCTCAGCACCCCTTCAGTTAATCAGCCTCTTTAGAAGTTAAGAATAGCTAGGAATGGGAAGGCAGACCTATTGGCAGCAGTCTTATTTCTGGAGAAAAGTAATTGTTTCTTCAGATGAAAGGTAGTCCTTAATGTTCACATAACATTTTCAAGGCAGGAGAGGGATGCCTACCATTGCTCTTTGAGAGGATCTTAGTGAATGGAATGAGTTCCTGTAACGGACAGAGAGAATTGTTGTAAAATGGACTTTTTTTTTTTTCTGTAGCAAAGGTAAGAAAATATGAACTAGGAAAAGGGCAGGTTATCCATATTTCTCATTTTCCCAAGATTCACAGGTTGTGATGAGAAAAAATTGGCTTTGTCTGAGGGGAATCTTCAGAGTTTCATAATAAAAAGGCAGAACGGGTAGGCTGAACTCACCACAGAAAAGACATCCTGAATATCATAGTTTGTTGTTCGCTGCCACCTGTGGTGCAAGATGGAAAGCATTGTTTTTGCATATGAATAGAATTTTTTGTTTAATTATCACAGAAATCTGCAATGCCTGGTGATTGATTTGTAAAGCTGGGTGATCTAATGTTCAGCTGGCATATTCCGAGTGAGACATTTATCTAACACCACACACTGTTCTCTCTGTAGCCTTTTGCAGTGGGTATTTCCTGAGCTCCTGCCATGTGCGTTACTGCAGAATGCATCAGTACATCACATCCAAGGATATGGATGTCCTTTTGTGCATCACCCACTTGTCCAAGGTTTCTTACCCAGTCAAAGCCTGAGGGGGATCTATTATACAGAAAATAACAAAGGGAATCTAAAAGTGGGAACTGAAATGAAAAGTAAAAACCAGAATCAGTCATTTAATTGTTACATAGAAAAGGACTCTTACTGTTTTTTTAGAAGTCTGGGTGAATTCTCACTACATGTTATTTGAGTGCTGGAATAATATAATTTTTATTTCAGTGTATAATCTTTGAATAACAATTCCAAAGTCAGTCTAAAGTTCTTATGGGCCCAGCTAAATTTTAAAATTATTAAAAGAAAGAAGGAANTTTTTTTTCTATGCAAAGAAGTCTTACTCTGTGTTATAAAGTAAAGAGAGCAGACACTGTTATCTTTCATGTAACTGAATTTGCTCAACAAATGAGGTTGCAACTGACTACCTGCCTTGTACTTCTGCCTTTAGAAAGAGTGGAGGAATTCCATTCATTTTGTGAAAGGGCAGTCTTGACACTTGTTTTCTGCCCATGTGATATTTGGATGGCTGCTTAGTATGAGTGGTAACTAACCAACTTTTTAAGGCTTAAAAACTTGTCATCTCTTGTTACTATGTGGTGGATTCACCTTGGCTGAATACCAAGTGCCCACCAAGTTGCTCTATCACTCCCCCTTCCATCAGGACAAGGGAGAGAAAAACAGACAGAAAACAAAGTTGAGATAAGGCAGTTTGCTAAAGCAAAAGTGAAAGTTTGTGTGCCTACAAAGAAAGAGGAAGAAAGAATTAGGTTGGTTCTCTACTTCCCATCAGCGAGCAGTGTTCAGCCACTTTCTGGCTTCAGCACATTAGTGCTTGCTCTGGAAGGCAAACATTGTAAATAACGAATGTCCCCTTTACTCCTTCTTTCTTTCACTTTTATATCTGAGCTAACTCATATGGTATGGAATATCCCTTTGGTTAATATGGCCTAGTTTTGTTGCCTCCCAGGATCTTGCCCACCCCCAGCCCTTGATGGGGAAGAATGTTGGAGAAACAGCACTGATGCTGTGCCAGCTTTGCTCAGCAGTAGCCAAAACCCCAATGTGTTATTAACACCTTTCTGGCTACCAGTGCAAACCACAGTGCTGTGAGGGCTGCTATGGGAAAATTAACTCCACCTCAGCCAGACCAAATACCATCTCCACCCCTTATCCCATACCATTTGCATCATACTCAGTTTCCACATAATTTATACATGTTTTAATTATTCCACTGTATTTATTTCTCACTAGTGAAATCCTTTCTTACCAATACATATGACTTAAACTACATCCTTAAACCATCTTTATAACCAACATACAGATTTCTACTTTTTTGTTGACTCTATCCCTCACCACATATATCCCTCATTCACATATGGATAATATTATCCCATTTCATACACTTCCTCTACCTCTCCAGATCCATTACTTGGGCTCTCCATTCCATCCGGATGAGTGTTCAGGACAGGAGAAGCAGAACAATCAATCATTGGGCACTAACACCAGCCTGGCTTGGGTCATCATTGCACTCTCCTTGCTTCTCACAAAATACACTTGTCATTTGTTCATGTCATTCCAGCTACTTTACTTACTGCTACATACCACTTGCACCACACATTATTTTCCCCCCAAGGGTAAATCTCCTTGAGGCACACCCCAGGTCTCCCCATCCTTTGCCATTACTCACCAAGTACACTCTGGTCTCTGAGCAAAGACAGTCCCATGGGTAGGGTTCGCCTTTTCCCATGGGAGGAGAAATCCACACTGACTTCCCCAGCCACTTCCTCATGTGTAGTTCCAGGACCTGATCTCCTCCCACCCCAGAGTAGGTAGGGGTTTTCTTTGGGCAGGACCAGGGTGGTTGGCAGTTCCCCTAGTGACTTCAGCTAAATTTCCCTCCCAGTGCTTCCATGCCCCATTCCCTAAGACCCTTAATATAATCTTCCAGTGTCCATTATACCTCTCAATCTTTCAAGCTTTCCTCTCAAGATTTCCTGAGCCTGTGGGTGATAAGGAATGTGATATATCCATTCAATGCCATGCTCCTTTGCCTAAGAGTTTGTAAGGTTATTTTGAAAGTGAGTCCCATTGTCTGACTCAATTTTCTCTGGGGTCCCATGTCACTACAGAATGCACTTCTCAAGGCCTAAAATGGTGTTTTGAGCAGTGCCCTGTTTTACAGGATATGTTCCCAGCCGGTCAGTCATTGCCTCCACCATGGTGAGTATGTAGCTCTTGTCTTGGCGTGTTTGTGGCAGTGGTTCAATGTAGTCAGTTTGCCAGGCCTCACCCTACTGGAAACACAGCCACTGCCCTCTGTTCCAGGGAGATTTTACTCGCATGGCTGGCTAGATTGCCACACATATTTCACATTCATGAATAACCTGTGTGATTGCTTCCATGGTCAGGTCCACCCCTCAGTCATGAGCCCACCTGTATGTTGCATCTCTTTCTAGATGTCCTGATGTTTCATGGGTCCTTTGGGCTATAAACAGCTTACTCTTCCACTCCCAGTCTAAGTCTACTTGAGCTATTCCAATCTTGGCAGACTTATCCACCTGTACGTTGTTCTTATATTCTTCAGTGGCACAACTTTCAGCTATATGATGCACCTTCAGAGCAGTAGCCAAAACATGAGTATGTTATCAACACCTTTCTGGCTACCAACGCAAAGCACAGCACTGTGAGGGCTGCTCTGGGAAAAGGAACTCCATCTCAGCCAGACCCAATACATACTGTTACTCCAAAGTGAGAAAGTTCGTGTAGGCACTGGAATTAAGAATTTATTTAAGGAAGCAAATTTTTGATCTTTCCAGTATTTCTGGACTGAGAAATTCTCTTTTTTATGCTTAAATTTGGATTACATTTTTAATGTTCATAATTGCACTCAGAATAAGGAAGCAATGGGGGTTTTTTTCCTTCTTCTTTAATATGAAAACCCCTGGCTGGTAGCCCCTCTCCTCCTTGAGGTCCATCACTAATTTTAGAGGCCTGGCAGAACTTGCCAGTGATGACAAAGGTGGTGGTGGGGACCTGCTACAACCTGTCTGCTGTCACTGAACCATCGCCCCATTCAGCAATGGGCCCAATTTTCCTTCATCAGCCTCTTCCCACTAGCAATTTAAGCTTTTCTTTGACATCCTCCAACTCGATCTGAGATCTGGCTTCCTGGCATTAATTGACATCCCCAATGTTTCTCAATTCCTTCTTTGTAGCCTGCCCATCCTCCCCTGCCCTGTATGCTCCTTTTCACATTCAAGCTGTGCTGTGGCTTTTTCCTTGCTTAACTGAACTGGCCTCATGATGCATCTGCACAGCTGACACAGAATATCTTGATACCTGACAGGGAGCTCCTCTCCCAGGGAATGGAATACTGCAGTGCTGTCTGTGACACCTCCCTGCAGCACTGGTAGGGAGATGCAAGTTAGAGAATAGATCTGAGTGGCTTGAGATGATCTGCCATGGGCTAGTGCCTCCAGTAGCCACTCCAGATTACCTGCTTTGGGACAGGTACAGATTGATAGCATTGTCCAGCTCCTGTGTCCCCCGCTTATGTTCACCCTCGCAGTGACAGGGTCTGAAAGCTCTGCTCACAGACCATTTTGCACTTTTTGCACATTAACTGAACAGGAAGTGTTTTCAGTGTTTCCAAATATGTAGCATTTATGAGTTTATCATACATACAACACACAAAATTAAAAATTTGAACTACCTTTCAAATTCCAGACTATTGCTGAGACTTACTGTAGCTACCCTATTCTTGCCAGTAGGGACTACCATAGTTACTTTGGTGAGTTGCATGTGGAGACAGGGGACACCCTATATGCAAATAGCAATAAAAATAAATAATTTCACTTGCATGAATAGCTTTCCTGATAATCTTTGCTTTGAAGTGCCATTCACTTCTGAGTGCTTTAATATGGAAAGCAAATGGTCCTGTATTTTCTGTAATGGTAGTTACTGAGAGTGTTGGAAGCTAGTTTCAATATCTGTGATTTTATTTTTTTAGTAATCATGCTGCTAGCTAGTATGAGCATTGCATAAAATTCTGGTTTATTAAAGAATAGAGCAGATTCTCCAGTTTGCAAACAAAATTCTGAAAGAGAGCAAGAATGAAGAGTTAGAGCACATAAGCGACTACTAAATAAAAAGAAGTCACTAAAGACACTGGAGATGGTTTGAAGTGCATTTGAGGGTTTTGTTTTTAAAGGTGCAGAAAATAAAACTCCACATCAAACTTAATTGCTGTTGTGTTTTGTTATAAACACTGAACACTGCAGAAATTGTTTTGGTTCTGAGGAATACTTCTGTGGGGCAAAGGACAAGCTATGACACTTCAGTGATGTGTTAGATAGAAGTAACATTACTGTGAATCTGTATGAGTAAGGCTAGAAGTGAATTAATGGTAGCATCTATTTTTCATAGGTGATACAGAATCAGACATCCATTATTACTTATTTGATTTTTAGTGGTGCTCTTACACAGTTTATTAAATACAAATTCCCTCTCTTCTGGGCAGAAAGCAAGTGGAAGACATCTATACTTCTGTACAAGGAATTCACAGTCCAAAGACACAAGTAACAAAGTTTGTCTTTTGATCATTCCATGTTAAAAAGGGACATAGAGTTTTATAGCAGTACATGTTAAAAAATTACTGTAGGAAAGGTACACCAGCACAAACCACCAGAATATGATCTAGGGATTTAACTTTGAAAGCACTCTTTATATCTTCCCTGTAATCCCTTAACATACAGAAGAATTGATAGTTTAATAAAAGAAAAAAACGAAGTCCCTTTAAAAAGAAACAGTGTCATGGTTATACAGACATATTATTCTACAAACTGTTTCTCATCTAGTTACCTAACAAAGCATGTTGATAGAACTTTAGGCAAGAAACATGTATTCTAGGAGAACAGGTAGCCATAGGATTCTGTATTGGTAGATCTTAGCAAGTGAAGCATACACAGATAGAGCATGTTCTTGAATGTCACCTAGTCATATGCAGGAATTTGGGGTATTCTATTAAAAATAGCCTTGTTGTAATTTTCCCATTCTATCTGCCTCTGAAATCAAGAGAAAAAATAAATGAAAAGGGCTGCACGGAAGTACAGTTAACTTTACTAACTGGGCAGATGGAAAAATAATTCCAAGTATTCTTCCTCATGCTCTTTACTTTGCTGTTAATGCCTACTTTGTAAGATGTCTACCTGTATGCACTCATGACTCAGTAGTCAATTCCATGTACTTCTCCCTCCCCTAACATAACCCTTTTTCAGGTATATAAATATCAGAGAAGAAAATAAATTATGCAAATTAAGCAGAATATATTTATTTGTCCTGAAATTTGGGATAAAACTCCCCAGAAGAGTTGCAAAGTTATCATATTCTAAAAACTGCAGTTAAGATTTATATCCTGTCTATTTAAAAAAACGTGGGGGGAAAGTGGGCCAGAGTATATAAGAGCACTAGAGATTTTCATTTGTTACTTTAGGATAACATTTTTCCTAATGAAGCATATATAACAGCTGGACTGTAGACTCCAAACTGGTTCTCCTTACTTACCCTGGTGACCTTAGGGATCCTGGGATACCTATCACATTTAAAACTATATTAAGAAATCTTTTCCACAAACAGACAAGGCAACTCCTTGTAAAACTGGAGCATTTTGTTTTGCAGTAAGTAGTTAGATTTTTATATCAATAGGAAGGATATCTTTTAGAGCTATCAGCTGAAGTACTAATGACCTATGAGTAGGCAAAGTATGCATGCTTTATGATTTCTTACTGGGAATATCTTGTCAAATCATCTTTACCATTTCCTTCTTTACCTCTTTCCTTGAGCCAAGTCTTACTGAAGATGAGAAACCAAAAGTTTTTCTGATGGATTGAGGTAGTATTGTCCTCTTTGTGGCAGAACACTTAATTTTTACAGTGTACTGCATTAGAAAATTAGGAGAATGATTAGATGCCTTCTAGAATTATTGTCAGGATTATTTAACTAATATTTAGCTGATTAAAGTGTGTGAACACAAGTTTTTCTCTGGTGATCAGAGTAGGAGTTCGTCATGATGTTTTTGCCTTTGTCTCTGCTTTAATATTTAAAATCATGAAGGACAAAATGCACTGCTGCCAAGACTTTTAAGTAGAATTAGAAAATAAGGAACATAAGTTTTTGTATTTTTGGATTTTCCTTCTGATAATTTTAAACAGAAATTGAACCTATTTATTCTGAAATTAAACTTTACTAGTACTATTTTTATTTAGTTTGATCTGTTCTTTGGTTTGAGTTTTTTGTTTTGTTTTTAATTTTTGACACATTTGATAGCAATAGTTGGAAATGGTCCTGCTGTTGGAAGAGTGAAAAGCACAGTTCGCTACAGTTCTGTACATTTGTAAAAATTTCGTGCAGATGGTAGGGAATGTTTTGACCAAAAGTATATGGTTACCCATTTTTTGTTTCTAAGCTAACGTTTGAACAACTAATATATTGATACCTGTATCACAAAGTATCTGTTATAGAAGCAATGACAATTAAGCAAATTGTGGTCATGTGGTTTTTAAGAATGACAAAATAATTTCAAGATGCTTTTTTTATTAACAATTGAATGGCTTTTGAGAGTCTTCATTTTACTTTTTTTATATTATCAAATTTTTATCAACATTATGGACTTTTATAAGGAACTCACATTTTAAAAGTGACTAACAAAAAAGTCTGTCAAGACAAGCAAATTCAAAGCTGAAGAAAAAGAAGGTCATATCTCCTACTTTTGAGGCCTGGGTAATATGTACATCACTGCTGTTTTAGCCAGTTGCTGCAAAAGCTTTATGACATGAATGAAGCTGTGATAGAGTTAGTGTGTGATCCAATTTACTCGTGGAATTTTTCAAATCCCTTAGTAGTGTGTGTAGTGTGTGTGTCCTGTTTTTCTTGTCTTTTTTCTACTCAGAGGATGTACACAGATTATTCTTTGACCCAAATAATTTCAGTGACCCATTCTACAGCACATCCTTACAAACAGTAGCATTGACACAACTTAAATGGAGTATTGAACAGCAGCATAGGACAGAAATAAAGATGACATGGTGTGGCAGGGAGGTGGAGAACATACCAATCTTAGACAAAAAGGCTCTGTCAGAAATGGTAGTGTGAGGAAAATGGACATGGCATAATGCTGCAGATCTTTTGTATCTTTATATATTATCACTCCTGTATAAATTGACATTGAAAATTTCTCTTCACTTTTACTTTTAAAATCAGAAACTAGATCAACAGTTTTTCCACTGCTAGTTAAAACTATATTTTGAGAATTCATCCCAGAATCCTCATAAAGCTAGTTAATGTCATAACAAAATCTCTCCCAGTAATTTTTGAATGATCTTGGGAATCCAGAGAGGTCCCAGCTGACTGGAAGCTGGTGATTGTTGTACCAGTTTTCAAGAAGGGTAAGAAAGAGGATAGTGGAAACTACAGGCCTGTCAGTCTCACTTCAGTGCCTGGTAAAATTGTTGAGAGGATTATGCTGGGAGGNGGCCCATGGATCCAACCTGTCCAGATCCCTCTGCAGAGCCTTCCTGCCCTCCAGCAGATCAATGCTCCTGCCCAATATAGTGTCATCTGTCCAGATTATCAATTAACATACTAAATAGGACTCAATCCAGTACTGAGCCCAGGGAACACAACTTGTAACTGGCAACCAACTGGATTTAGTGCAATTCCCCACCACTCTTTGGGATTGGCCACCCAGCTGGGAGCAGGGAAACAAAGGAACAAATAAAAAAACTTTTACTGGAAAAGACAGTAAAATGAAAGTTCCTAAGTGGCTTTAAGGGTATTTAAGACTATGAGAAAATATATTATACATTAATTGATTGTCCTGCTCTGCACTGGGGTGGTCTCACCTTGAATATTGTGGGCAGTTTGGGGCAACAAAATACAGGAAAGATATTAAGCTCTCGGCAATGAAGGGCCTTGAGGGGAAGCCGTATGAGGAGCAGCTGAGGGCACTTGGTCTGTTCAGCCTAGAGAAGAGGAGACTGAGGGGAGACCTCATTGCAGTTACAACTTCCTTGTGAGGG